>KN892835.1:12823-31670 GCA_000934455.1 Apostichopus parvimensis | reverse complement strand
GGGGGGGGGGGGTGGAAGGGAAAGAGAGTGTTACAAATTGTGAAGTATTTTGTCGAGGGGTATAGGTGAGGGGGAATTGTTTGGTATTAACGGCTAGTTATAATTATTTTTATTGACGAAAATGCAAAATATTTCCTCTTAGCGGAAGGGAAACATCTTCTATACAAATATCTAAATGATTTGTTTCTTTTTGAGTGTTTTTGTTTTGTTTAGTAATTCATTTCCATTGTTCGTCGTAAAATAACTCCTAAATTATAAATGGTGTACAGACTAACGTCAATTGGACTAGAAAACAACACAACAATTAGCTTGACGAATTGTCAAAGTTGTTTTTCTAAACAGTAACAACTGAATCCTGGTACTTATTAATGGATAATGAACTTTGGATATCCCCCACCCCCTTTTTTTGTCAGTCGATCTGTCTTACAAGCAAAAATACTTTCTTAAAGCTACCACCTAATCAAAATTGAGGATAGAACTATCTAAAAGATAATATAAACATAAAATATCAATTTCAACAATTTGTGATTGAACATTGGGAATGATTTTTCCTTGTTTCATTATCAGTTCCCCTGCCGGAACCCCACTACTACCCCCACCCCCCCCCCAAGCCCTCCCTAACCCCCTAAAATCATACACATACGAGAGAGAAAATAAAATAAATGTATTTCAACTAATTTTGGTTCTAATTTACTCAATTCCTGTCTATCTGCCTTTAATTAGGGAAAACAAACGACCACAAAACCGTTTATACTTTTCCAAATATGTGAAAGTGGAATATGTCTCTGCATATACTATGAATGGGGGTGGGGTGGGGGGGTACATTAGCTGTCAACTCTGTTCGTGTCTATGAGCAGCTCATGAAATACGAGATTAAGCAGTTTCCGAAAATTTCAATATTCAGTAATATTGTATTTTTCTTCTATAGGGTCCGGAGTCGGTCCTAGTACCAGCGTTGATACCTGTCGTGTGGCTCCTTATCTCAGTATGGGGGCGATGAGGATGCCCTTCGAAAGGGTCCAGGAGCAGCTTCAACTCAACCTTTCACCACCGTGCAAAACCCCAATGGAATCTTCACAGGGCAGGTTACCACCGGTGCCACCGTTACCGACCTCGCTCCTGGCCCATGCACACCCCTTCATGTTTCTGCCGGCACCATCACCTTCATACGCTCTGCAGATGGCCACCCTAGTTGGAAGTCTTATGGCAAGAGGGCCCGGTGGACCCATGGGCCTTGGTATGGCAAAAAACTCAAGCATCGCAGAACTAAGAATGAAGGCCAGACAACACGCCGCCGCACTCGGTTTACAGCCGTTCCTATCTCCTATGGACCACTGAGAAAAAAGAACGTTTTGTTTTTCAATATAAATATGGTCTATATTGGCTCTGTTGTGTTGATCAAAGTTATAAAAGTAGCGAAATATTTGGACATTTTTAGAAACGTCGCCATTGTAATTTTTCAGCTAATTAATTGGGAAACTTGGCGAAGTGGTAAAGAAGGAAATATATACCGTAGATTTCTACTTTTCATCAACTTTGTGACGGAGAAAACAGTTCAAGAAAGCAATTTTATTGGGTTTCAATATGACCATTACGAGAATTACTATAAAAGATCCGCCACAGCTGAAAACTTACCATAAAAACCAACTAAACGGAGTCAATGATCCACAAACAACTGACTATAGGATGTTGTAAAAAGTAAACCGCATTCGGCTAGAACGGAATTTCGAACCAATGCATTATTAGTCCTGTGCTTTGCCGAATCAACTGATCATGCAGCGGCTATGTGAACGGGGATCCCACAGTATTTTCAACCCGAGGATTTCAATAGCAAATCGACGATGTCAAAATACATTTTCTGGCCCGCTCTTTCAAAAACAATTTTTAAACTATATTGTTTTGTGTTAATATAAGAATAACACCTGTTTTGTTTTTCATTTCTGTGCACCATAACAGAAACAATTAATTGCGGAATGAAACGACTGTGCTTAAGTATCAATACTTGCTTTATGTTAAATCATGAAAGATTGTCATCTTTTCATGAAAGTCCAATTATAGCCTTTTGAAATTGAAAACTATGGTAACTTTTAGGAAAAAGTATGTAATACCGAAGCCGGCTTTCTAGTAAAATACACAGTATATATATACGGCGACGAACAAATGCCACTTCTATATTTTCTGTGCTACAGTATTCAGTATTCTCCCCATTTTAATTATCTGGTCAGTATACTTAACCCATGTTTTATCGAACATTAAAATATCACTCGTCTATACTTATGAATATATCCAGTATATCATTCCCGTCAACTGGATTTTGTTTTTTATTTAAATTTTGTTATGGACGATTCTTGAAAGTTTTAATTCTATTTGACCTTTTTTTTTAGCCATAACGCTCGCACTTTAAATGAGAGCTGTAGCCAACTACATCATCTTCAGCTTACCGCGATATGGTTTACAATATTGTAATAAACAAATGCCTCAAAGGAAAATCCTGCTTGGAAGATAGCCTATAGTAGAAGTCCTATTCGGGGACTTTCCCATTCTCAATCTGTGACGTCATAGCGCCACAAGGTTCTGAAAACATTTCACTTTCTCTTTGTTTTACATGTATACAAGGTAAAGAATGATAACAGTGTTGGCACTCAAAACATTGCCAACATTATATATAGGAGGTCATGGTTAGAGCGTCAATATTGTGGAGTTAGTATTTTTCAACGCCCTCTCCCATTAAAGAAAATGAACTTTGTAATACAGAGAAACATAACAACTTGAAGCATATGTGACCCGATGACGTCATAATTAGACTTGTTCAAGTCGTTATTCAGCCATGTCTGTAAAGGAACATTAAGGCCTGTGATATGTCCCAAACTGGACTTAGATCTTTCATTCTTAGCCATGTTTGGACAAGTTGTTCAGTTATTTCTACCACAGAGACCAATGAAAATGATTATTGTTGTGTCTTCTTTAATAAAGAAAAGAGTTCCTTGAGAGTTTCAGAAATATTGTTTACTAGAGGAACATAAAAGCATTTCTGCCGTCTAAAACAGGAGAGACGAGCTCGACTTCGTAACACATGGAATAATATACTAGTTCGTTGTCAAATATGGAGGGCCAAAGCAGCAAATATTATATGAGTTGGTCTTTTTGGTGCTTTAGTTTTGTTATATATCTTTGTATTCTGCTGTGTGACACTTAGGTCCACAATGACCTCATAAAGTCAAAAAAAGTCAGAAATGATTTAATATTAAATCTGTTTAATCAGACAAAATCTTCATGTTTCTATATCTGTCTAGAGGTATAACAAAATGTATGCATTATAACAAGAAATAGACACAAAGTTCAAACTGTTTTTTTTCTAGCAGATGTCATCAAAATGGCTGCCATTTTCCTATTTGTGATTTTCAAAAGTGTGAATAACAAAAATGTATTTAGTCGTTGAAGTTTAATTTTAAACTGTAATTTTGTAAGATTTGTAGATTATGGATTTAACACTTCAATATGCTGTGGTGCCAAACGAAATAAAATCTTAAATTTATATATTTATCTCTCCATCTCATCTTCTTTGCATATACTCCTCATTGTTCACAATAGATTCATGGCAGGTTATACCTACCGCGATACTTTGTATCTCACTCGACCTGTATTGGCCCTAAATATGATAGAAACTATATATGATAATAGTGACTCATGCTCCCATTTTTTTAATGCATTTTAATGATTAACAATGACCCTCGAAGTATATTTTCATCACTGAAAACTTTCATCTTTGAAGACTCAGAACCATCATGGAAGTCTACTTTTACAGACTTCAAGCAATTTTTAGTATGGTAACATTCGGGCCAATACTGATCATATTTAAGATGAAGTGGTTTCATTTTATTTGGCTTTGCTAATCGTTATTATACGCTACATTATTCATGTATTGGCCTTTTGTAAACAGATTAAGGACATACTTGAACAGTACACATTTAACTAAACAATCGCATATGTATCCCATATATTCCAGAACGTCTGGGTTTCATGGAAGATGTGAAACTGAAAACTAGAGAAATCTCATAAATTAGCGGATGATATAATCAAGGAGGTCCGACATTCCATCTTAGATGCATATGTGTTATGCTGAATGGATCACCTTTAGAAAATCCCAAAATTTATTCAAATCATATTACACATGCATATATAGGTTTATAATGAGATGGACCAAAGGGGGCGACCCTGCTACATAGAAATATCAATTCATTCCTTTTGAAGAACAATTTATCGAAAAGGTAAAGGACACAGTCTTCAAGATATCTTGTCAACCAATAAAGTATGATGGTTTGTTTATGCTATAATTTAGTATACACGCCTCCGTATAGCGCTTATAACTTGCACATAATATGTGTCTTTAAAAACTACTACTATACCACTCGAGTCGTGCGGTCTTTTGTAAAAGCATGCATGTATCTGTTTTTACCTCCATGGTAAAAGTATCTTGACCGAACCTCTTATATACTCATCTATATCAAAGTGGTTTCGTTTTACTATACACACACACATAATATAGCAGAAAGCGATCGATTTCAAAGACCTACTTATGCAATTTAAGGAACATAATTAAATTAAACTATAATCAATTTACAGCTAAAAAAATCAACATTTGATTAAATGAAATTACAATTATTAAGCCATGCTAATGGTGAGATGGATTACACACTCGGGGGAGATAATCTTTCAAAGTCCTGTATATAAGGAAAGGAGATTATAGATAGTATTCACTCATTGCCATACGAGTGTCTGGTTAAATTGTCCATTAATGATCTGTTAATAAGATTTGACTTATTGAGTTAGTTTAATTCATTAATATAGATTAAACTAAATATTATTAGAATAATAATAATAGCATTATCAAGATTCCTTTACAAACATTATATTTGAAAAGAATGAAGAATGTGGTCTTAGAGTCTTAATTCGTAGACGCTTTTCACCCCCTACGTAGCCAGACTAACGGTTGGTCAAAATAATATCTATGCATGGCTAAACGCGTTCACCACACCGTTTTGTATCGACTGTGGACTTGAAGAAGGCGGCTACTAGTATACTTTCATGTTTTGGATGTAGCCCAGGCATAGATAATGGACTATACAAGATTTGTTGAAGCTGATTACAGCGGCGGCACTACAATATAAGGAGGGGTGGGGAGGGACTGAGGGGGTGGGTAAAGGACGAGCAAAAAAAAGGTTTAGTGGGAAACATTTGGAATTGCGGTATGGCGATAGGGTAGTTGCCCCCTCCCCCTCGCACACACCACTGCCCTATACATACCCCTCCCCCTCCCCCATCGTGATTCTGCCTTTTGCACGTGATACAAAATTAAAAGAGTTTTACCAAACAAAGTAACATGATATTTTTAACATCCGTTCTGTCTTCAAATTCTATAGGGCATGAGTAGTGTGTTGTTAGTATACTGTAGGCCTCCCCTCCCCCACCCACCCCATCCACACACTCACATTTAGCTTACTATTATTTCAATCTTAGGTATACGTTAACAGCATTCCTTTCTTCTCGTGTAATAGTACTATACACCCAGGTCATGCAAAACTAGCCTTCAGTGCAGGTTGTAATTGTAAGCGTGTTTACAATTATTATAGTGATTGTCAACATAAAAAAAATCAAATCTCACAACAAATGAAAACACCGTATTCATCTATTTAAAATGATCAAGATCATGCAAACAAAGACTAATTAAAAGTGAATTTCATCAATTCATTATAATAATAATAATAATAATAATAATAATATATAAAGGACTTAAAAAAGCTAAAACCTGTGTTGATTGCATATCAAACTGATTATATCAAACTGTTCCACAACATTTTTGCCTGGTGCAATTAAGAATCATCAGAGAGCTTATAACGCGTTGGTTAATTATGTTTCCTTTCTATAACATATAACATGTATGATATAAGTCATTCCCCACTAGACTCACTAAAGAAACTAAAGAGTAAGACAAACTATACCCGAATGTTCTGAAGTTCATATTTACTCTTTGTCTAAACCTGACTCCGTGTCGCAATTAAGTCATTTATGTATAGCTGTTCGAATCATAGTGACAATAAGACGATCTACGTTACATTCTTTCAATATCGGTCAATATTTGGTACTTTTTTTATTTATAAAAGAAAAGTCTGCCAAGATAGTAACCTGGTCACGACAAGTCAAAGAACTTGTTCCAATCTCAAACACCAGGCCCCTTACTTCGAGACTGTAACAGTTTATGATCATGACGATGTTAGTTGGTTCCACGAAAGGAAATGCACTATTTCGAGATTTAAACCGTCTGTAAACAGACAGTCACTCTATGATTGAGTCATGATTTGTGGTGGCGCTATACGAGAGAACAAGAAATATTTCAAATTTTATGCAGGAACTTTCTGAAGTATTCGACCCGGGACCCCACACGAGGGCTGAGAAATAAACTCCAAAGGAATGGAATTGCTCTGTCACATATGTAGGATAACTTTAAACTTGCTAAGAGAGAGCAACAATTGACCTTGCGGCGGCTTCGCCCCCCCCCCCCCCCCCCTCCACACACCCCTCACTACGGCAACGAGAAACCAGAAAAAATCACTGTAATTTCTCTTTCTAAAACAGGTATTTTTGCGCTCCAAAATTGCTAAGAAGACGAACAAGAGCATTAGCAACAGCTGTTACGTTTCAATATATTACCTGTCCTGGGTTAAAGGTCATCGGCAAATAGTCCCAAAGTCTGGTGTGTTCAAACATACTACACTAAGGTTTTCAAATTGAAGTACATTCCTGTAGGTTCAAAGCCCTCTACATTAATACCGGCCATAGGGGCGATGAGATAATGACAGGTCTCAGATAGAGCGTTATTTGCTTTGACATTTTTAATTCATTTATTTGTTTTATCGCCAATTGTGTACAATGGGAAAGGAAGTCTCCTATTAAGTCTTAAAAAGACTTAACAAGGTAGGAGACTCCCTGGGAGAAAAGAAAAGTGTACAAATATATATATTACAGTATATAGAGATCATGTGTAGTATCTGTTTCCTTTCGAGGGGAATATTGATACACACCCGGCGATGATCACACAGTCACAGTCCCGATGCAAGGGGACTGGGCCTGAGAGCGGATCAGTCGTTTGGTAGTTTGGTTTCGTGCCAGGCGACTTTTCCTTAAAAAAAAAATTACAGTATATACGTAAGGATTAAATATACAGTAATAATATCCTAATGATGCTGAGATGGATACGTGAATAGACATTGGTAGTATAATCGGGAAATCCAAAGAAATTTTGTTTGAAAACTATATCAATGTTAAGCTCAAAGATGTACTGAATGTCAAAACTATAATTCATGGTTCGTGTTTTGAACGTACCTCTTACACTATGTATTAATGAGTCTGCATTGACGATAAGTTAACTTTTACTTATCATATCTCGAAGATGTTAGCAAACGTGTATTATATTGCTTAGACATTAGCATACACTGTCGGGTACTTTTCCAGTGAGACAACAGAAAGAGTTTTTACTGCGTCCTATCTTGCCCACCCAAGTATATTTTGGTATCATTTTGTATAAGTTAAAGATAAGAAAAGAATAAGAAGTTTCCTTACATTTGATTAAATTCATTTCAGGCTTAATTGTAAGAATCTTGTGTATAAGGTCAACGAATCTGCTAGGAATGAATTTGTAAGAATTGCACAAATATATTCAAGGTACTAAGGGACATCCTCTACACGCCGAACATAATTTTTTGTGTAATAAAACAAATTTTAATTTAAGTATGAAAGACAAATATCAAGTGCTCCACGTTTTAGAATATTCCTTTTATAACTCTTATCATTTACAGATCAGACCCTTTTTGTGCAGAACGGCGTCTGAGATCCTTTTCGATAACTATTGGAAGGAATTTTATGGTTTATTATTTTCTTAATCTCTTAAAAATTTATATTTCTTAACCTGTATTCTTGATGTTCTTTATTGTTATAATTTGTTTTATCGTATTTATAAATTTTCTGTATATATGCTTATCCCTGAAGTGCTCCTATGAGACTAAACGTAACGATGCCGCCAACTCTTTAGTGCAGGAGTAAATATTTAATGTTAATCCATTGTTTGATAAACTTTAACAACTAACCCAAACATGTCCTTTAAATTTTTCATGAAACCAAATCAACATTGGATGACATTGCAACACCACGTGTCCTTGATAAATTGGTAATACATTATTTGTAAACATCTCATAATTTGGAAACCGTACAAAACTTAAATTTTATTTTTGAGTTGTATTTTGCATCTGATGAAGTGCTAGACTAAGTAGTTCAGCCGCTTTAATCAGTGCTATTTCTCAAAAATTTAAAGTGGTAAAGATATACATTTTTTGCATTGTGATCTGATAGACGTTTTATCTCTTAAGGTCTATAGAGGTATCGACTTAACTTTATACATAAAATGACGTAATGTGGATTGCTTCTGATACGAATATCGACACATGCCCTTTAATTCTAAATTTGGCATCGGAGGGTGAATTCTAATTTGTATAATTCTTTTCTTTTTCAACTTATAAACCAAAGTTCATGTTACTTGTTTGCCTATAAGACATATATATATAGGTGGGAAACATGTTCACCACAGAGTACAAATATTTCTATAATGCGTCAACGCCAGCCTCTAGGTCATCGAGTTAACGCACAAGCAACACTACTTAATTTGCTTGCTGCTCTTGTTCAGCTAACGGCAACAGTTGTGATAATTACAAATTAAATAAAGTATATTCTCGTCGGTTTTTAAAAAGGCTTGGGTTATCTTCATTAATTATCGCTTGCAGAAATGTCTTGAAATCACCTCGAGTCAAGATATAATAAAACAATGTACCTAATATATTAGTAGGGGGAGGGGGGGGGGAGAAGTCAAAAAGCTAAAAAGGTAACATGGAAAACCAAGGCATGATCGGGGAGCCTAGAGACAATATTTTGTTAACTGAAGAAAAATATTTGTTCAAATTAAAACGTCGGTAATAAAGCACCTACTCACCTTAGAGGGTTAATATGGTGGATTGGTTGATTGGAATTATCCCTGCGTACCCCTTCATCCTCCAAGGTTAGACAATGCTTACATGTGTTTCTAATTGGTACAATGACGTTTTCTTATAGTTAGCCCCCAACATAATCAAATTTAAGGAATATTCCATTGGTAAAAACAAATTAATCAATAAAGTCACCGTAATTGGGTTTTTTGTGGCCATTTACTAGACGAAAAATCGCGAAGATATGACTTTTTAAATGCATTTTTTGCTATAATTATGAATGTATATCCGCCAACAGTTCATGGTAAGTAACAAAACCATGCCACGTGATCAGAAATCTATTTCTGTTTTCTTTATACAAGGATAACAGTCTGCACAAAAGAAGATATTTAAAGGATAAATTTAGCCAGAATTTTAGTCTTGTTATGTGACAATTTAAGAAGCAGAAGAAGAAGAAAAAGGATAAAAAATGGGTGCAGGTAATGTTTTTATAGCTATTCCAGTTATCCAAATATTCAGTTTTACAAATAAAATAATTGTTTGGATTGCTCCTTTAAGGCTTCATTGATGATGACGTTGTTTCCTCAGTACATATCTAACAATTAATGTTAATCCATTGTTTTATCAATTATATAATAACTCAACTAATCTGTCGCCATATTAAAATTATATGCTTTCCATTGAGTTTGTGTTGCATCTGAAACCAATTGATGTAATGGTCTGTGCATGTGTTCGACTAAATATTGACAACTCTCAGATGATTACATGGTCAGTTCTCAAAACAAAAAAAATTAAATTTAAAACAGCAAAAAATAGTCTACAAAATATGAAAATAAATTTTGTGTTTAAATTAAGCCATCCTTTAAGCGAATATATTGTAATTCATAGTTCAGCTCAAACCAAACGGCATCTTGATAGCATGCCGTCCAGGCGTTTCGCAGCGATATAAGATTGCTATAGATGTATATATCTGCCAAAAGGTAATGGCAATTGAATAGAAATATATTTTCTTTTCCTTTACGATGTGAAAGTGATTTATCTACATGACAGGGAAATATTCATAAAAATTAATACAAAAAATGTACATTGTAAATATTTTTTAATTCAGAATTATTACACTGAGAAAATATCAAGAACAATAGCATAACAATGTGGTGTTATGATCATCACATCCAATTGGGATCCATTTCCCGGCATACGAACCCCCCCCCCCCCCCCTTCCGGCCTTCCCCAATAATTTCCACAGCTGTGATTACACGCGAGGTACGTGCCACTACAGGCGACGGTTTTCAACACCATATATACGGAACCTTTGTCGTGGTTCCTCTGGTTTTACGTAAATAGCCGTCCGTAAAGTTATATAAAAGCTTTTCGAGTTTCACCAATATTTTTCGAATTCGTTCAAATTGTCCAAACTACTAAGACCAGGGGGCGAATCCAGGATTTGAGAAAGAATGTAGTGCTTCCGTGGGGTCGTTGATCCCATAGACTCCCATCGGAAGGCGGGATCTTGGAGTCCTCGCCAAGGAAGAACGAAACTCTTAGACTTAAAATGGTGCATTCAGACTGATGCATGTTTAGGCTATAAAATTGGTCTATAGGCCTATAAACAAATTGTACATCTACGCAAACGGTTGTGCAACTACCGAGGCTAAGGTGGGGGGAGGGGGTAGGCGGGTACGGAAGGGAAGGGTGATGGATCCGCGCCAGGAAACACCTTTCTAAACGTTTTCACCAAATGAAAGTTAATGAAATAGTAAAGTGTACGTTCCCGATCCTCAGCAGTTCGTTGCCCTGTCGATATTTATAGTATTAAGTATATGTAACAGCAAATTTGGAAATTTCTCAATATCATTTACTACATCATTTGAAATGAAACTTACCGATCAGGCTAATGACCTACCACATTATTATTAAAACAGCTTTTATGGGCTGATTTTGGTCAATATGGACAACATGGAGTATAGTTCATTATCAACTTTTCCTTTTCAACTTTTTTCTTATCACAAATAAATTAGGAACGAGGTTTTCAAAGGTTCTACATATTTTGGATCGTGGAATATTCATATCTTTCATTAATTAACTGAAAATGAATGTACTTGTCCACACTTTCCTATGATTTACTTCTAAAACAGTATATATCCATCATTTTTATATTAACAATGTGAAGTGACGTTTTATCTCCACCAAAACTATATGGTTCTTTTATGTCTGATACCATGTTTTGTTTTGTTTTACGCGAGGCAACACAGCACGCACACGCAAATATACAGTTGTGTACACCACCCATACATGCGTGCCAAGGTGGCTAAGATGTTAACTGCTCAACATAGGAAGCCAAAAATAGAAAGCAACAACAAAAGACCACACGAAATATAAAAGTTACCACCATCCTACTATATGTAATTGTTGCATAAAGCACACTAGATTAATTAGTATGATTAGGGAATATCACTTCCCTATTCCCCAACGTGAACACTATTTACATATGGTAGCAAAACTTTTTATAACAATTGAAGACATTCATTGCACATTCTAGAAAAAAAGTAAGAAAAACTATTTAATATAAAGTCAACGAGTATCAGTCACTCCCCCCCCCTCTTCTTCTCCCCTCCCACCACCACCAAAATCCATCATTTAATATAATTAAATCCATAATACATTGTCCCAGCCACTAACATACTGCACATGGTCGCTACATTATGTAAATTACTAGACGATGATACTATAACTGATCACATGATCAAACGCATACGCACAGGGTCAAAGTACTCTTGCCATATCGAACGATCTGAAAGTCATAGCCCACTATTCTGTCTAATCATCACTAAAAGTGAAGAGAAGAAATATGCACGCCCCGAAAAAAATTGACTGCATTAAATAGCAACGTCATATAGCCATGGGGATATGATTGTAGCAGTGAGTAGGACTAACCTCATAAAAGTGGCAAAAGGGGGCCTGAAAAAAGGGGGTAGAATGATGAATGAAAAGGAAGTGAGTATAACAATAAAGAATGTTTTATAGCTTTGTTCTCAACTGTAATTCTTTGTTGAATTTCTAATGAGGTGAATTAGTCATCAGTTATATACGCTGCAAATACAAACAAAAAAATGGTCAACTAGGACCTCACACACACACACACACCCGCACACACACACACACACACACTTCTAAAATTCTGTGCTTCTCTCACACAAAAGAACATTTTAAGTTGTCTAAATTTGAAAAATTTGAAATGGCGCCAAAAAAAAAGAAGGTTTTATTGATTTATGGCAGCTTTCTGCATTTGGTCTTCAATTTTTACAAAGACTTCTGATTATTGCCGAAGATAACAATTCAAATGATCAAACTAGGATATCTCCTTAAATGATTTCACCAAGTGAAAGTTAATTAGCTAATAACTAACAAGTTGATTCAATCTTCACATTTTTCCACCCAGACACTTGGAAAGACAATGGCCTTGGCATCAAAAGGTTTGCACCCGGCCAGATCATCACATTGTGTCCGTGGGTAATGCACTTTCATCTACATTGCCGGCACGGTAGCTTGTAAATATACTGTAGTTGTGTCATGCACCCTATGGGAAATACCCCAGGAGATACACAGATGAGGTACATCGTAGTGCCCTGGAGAAACTGTTTCAATTGTGCACACTTGGGTGTGTGGATGTGACAAGTTACTTCTGACCAGGGGTTAACTAACTGTTGTAAAATTTGGAGAAGACCTCGTTTTGAGCCTACGGTACAAGACTGTAAACTTCTTTTCAGAAAATTGCAAAACAGTACAAAATTTTCGACTTTTACTTCAATATTTGAAATGAAATTGATGAGTGAAGCTAATGACCTTCATTGTTGTGAGATTTCATTTAATATCCAAAAGCAGCAAAAACTTCTCTGGTAAATTCTGGTTAAAAAAATCTTATTCATAATACTTTTGGAAAATGCAAACTACATCATGCCTAGGCCTACTTTGACTACTGTAGTTTTTACAGCTTTCTAAACATTGTAAGACCACCACCAATAATGTCCTGGCTTTCTTCAAATTGATCCGATTCCTCACGGAACGCTTCAGTTTCTTTCATAAATTTCCTACGAAGCAATCTTAGAATGTTTCATTATACTATCATAGCAATCCATCCTGCCATGAGAAGGACGCCACCATATGGCATAAGTGGCACTGGTGTGGCATCACTGGTAAATGCATAATAATATGCAACCCCGCAAAAGAGGGTCATACCAGTGGCCATGAGAGAACCAACCTGAAAATAAAAGATAACACAAGGTGACATCATATTTTCAAGTAACAGATGGAGATGTCATATTTCCAAGAAACCTGAATTCTAGCCAATGTAACAACAAAAGTGAAAATGTGATACTACTAGAGAAGTTTGTGGTAACAGAGTACATGTTACAATGTGTATCTGAAATTTTTGTGTAATCACTACAAACCTAACACATTTAGAAGGATTAAATGAAGTCAAAGAAGTTAGCTGCAATTTATATATAAACCCCTGACAGTTGTGTCTAAGCATCCATACAGTATTTAATGATTCAATTTATGAAACGTTTTTTTATATTTTCTATGCAATTATAATATGGAAGATTTGTATCAATTGTTTGAGTAAATGCTCCTGGTTCTCTCCAATGTCATCTTCAAGTCTTGGAGGGACTATGCAACCAAGCCAGTCGACACACCTAATCCAAAATGCCCACATACTTAAGCCGATTTCATGGCTTTGCTGATCCAGTGTCAAGCGAGACCTAAGTCAACTATCCCCCATTTCTTTAAAGTATTTGGTACATATGATACAGCCAGGAATTGTGCCCAAATTACATTTTGAAATTTGATAAAATTGAGTAAAACCTTTAAACCAGTGGTAAAGTGACAAAGTTTTGGTACTTAAGAAAAAGGACTTGTACTCAGACTTTTGAAAAGTTACAGCGCAGCGGGACTCAGTCCACTAGGACTTTAACTGGGACCGGGATGTGCTGGACTCAACTACAACAAAAATACCAACACAAAATGCAGAATTTACAAAGGTATGATAGGTAAAACTGGACATTGTGAATTACTCTTGCAACTCTACAGTTGACCCCATAAGGATCTTCAAGAACTTCAGTACTTAGGAAATCTTTTGTAAAGTAATTGAAGTCTCAAACTAAAGTACAATACTTAGTACTACTAATATTAAAGCACTCACCAGCATTGGTCTTTTGGTCAGTGTTGCAGCCATCATAGCAACTGTATGAGCATAGTGGTATTTACTAGCCGTTTCATAAACCTGAAGTTCATGTTCCTTTCCTTCTTGAGTTCTCAGAACTGTGAAGATCAAATGAAACACTTACAAATTAGTTTGCTATTTTTGAAAGAAAAAAATTTGGGAGGCAACTCTTTATTTGCATAATTGTCTTAATATCTTAATCTTCTCCGTAACGTCTGTTACATAAGGTCATGATGCTCTCTTTCCACCCGTCGATCTTCTGCAGCTCTTCTCACATCGGACCAGCTTCTCCAGCCATTCTTGTCTCTCTCTTTAGTTACTGTATCCAAAAAGGGTTTGTGGTCCTTCATTAGGACCCTGAACATCATTGATTTCCGTGATAAATGGTTTTTCCAGGAGGCGGTTATCAGCCTACTGCCCAACCCCCACTCTGGAGGACCAGGTTTTCTCTTAGGGTACCTTCCCCTAGACATCTGCGGGCCAGCGCTAACGAGCTCTGCCTGCCCGGGTTTGGAATCAGAGTTTCCCTCTCCTAGGGGATTTTAAGGCTCCCCAGCCCGGCCAAGCCAGTCTAGCCTGTGATCCCCTTGAAAAGAGAGACCGAGACTAATCTTGTATAGCGCTGGCTACACGCTCCCACGCCACTTTAGCTGTGGTATAAATACCACACCCACCCTGCCCCATGTCCTGCTAAAAGCAGCAAGAACACCCACGTTCGTGGCGAGGAGGTGCAACTGCGGAGTTCATCCTCGCCTCTGAGAGAGAGGAATCTTAAAGCAGGGCTTTTTGCATAATTGTAACATAACATATATATCCAGTTATGATATGCCCTGTCACATAATAAATCTACACCAACACAGATTATACAGCTGATATTACCAATGGAAGTATTACCTAAGTGAGCCAGAAAGCCAGTCGGCTTTGTGATTCCTTGCCATATTATTTGCTCAAAATTCCATGTATCTGACTTATGTAGAGCAAGTGAGTTAAATTTGTCTAGGAATTAAGTGAGAACCAGAAAATGTTCATTTCTTATTTGTAGCGCTCACTTGTGGACATCAACCAATTAATTCACTGGTAAGGGTTTTACAGTACAGTATTTTTATCCCAAAATGTTTCTGAAATTTTACCAAACTATTTTCACCAAAAGAAATCATAGCATGGTAGCACTCACAGATTAATTGTAGCCTTAATTTTGGAGTTAAGATGTTTATATAGGATTACATACTTTGGCACGTTGACCTCATGTGACCTTTGACCTCTACCAATGTCGATATGGGTTCTTACACTGGTTCAGCTGGTTCTACATAATAAGCATATCCATATTTTTTGATTTATCATGTTTACAAGGTTTTACAGACTTTGACTTATATTGATCGCAAGTGACCTTTAACCTCCACCAGTTTCAGTAGGGTTCTTCTTCTCACCAAGCTGTATCTACATAAATCAAGTATGATGAAGTTCAATGAAGGTGTACTTTTTGAGTTATCATGTGTTTACAACGTTTCAGACTTAGACCCCAAATGACTAAACTCACAGAAAAGAATAGGGTTCTTGTACTCAATATGACGGATGCACATAAGTATGAAATTAATCCACCATGGACTTGGGCATCACATAGATTCCATCTGCCTCCAGCAAGGAACAAAAAATGAACAATGTAATTTGAGTAAGAATTGTGTAAACAGCATTGGACGTCAAGGGTTGGTTAGGCCAGCCCTACTAGCATACAGTACAATGGTTTCGTAAACTAACTTGTATCTGAGTTTTGATGTAACTTGAACATGATAATGTATACCCACCGTGTGCTCCGTACGTTCCACAACATACAGCCGAAACTCCAGACAGACCTGCTAATCTCACAAATATATACCCGGATCTACTGGCCGCCATTGTACCACCCGCGTTTGAATATTATTAGCTTCAAGATATCACCGATTGCCAAACTAGTCAAACTTTATCGCAAACGGTGGTTCAGAAAATCAGATATATTTTGAGTACACATTGGCTGTTTGCTAGCTTTGCCTGCCAGGTTCACAGTCCGGTTGTATATTTTTCTTATAGAGATATACAGTGTGACCACAAGACAGGTGATGTCAGCTGACTTTAAAAGTCCGTTCTGTTTGGTGCATGGCAATGTTATAATTCATAAGTATACTGGAGTGGAAAGTGACCATACACCAAGAATACAGCACACGGCGTGCCTCAAATTCATGACCCAGTAAGTATCACTTGCAACAAAACTAAAAAAAAGAGATTCAACCTAGTAACAATCAATTTTTGTTTGTTTAAAATTTGCCTAAATAAACAGTATGGAATGTATTTATACAGTAATTTTGCTTGATCTTGAATTTGGATGTAGCATACTCACGTTACAAACTTACCCAGGGCCTACGCATTGTATGGTAGTAGTTACACGAAATAAACAATGCGCAGTACGCTATAGTATAAAATTGAACTGTAACATTAGGCCTAATACTATGCCCAGTAAAAAACTACGAAGGTCTATGTCCTCCTAGTACTAGCCTAAACATCCCCATTTTCGTTCATCACATAATTCCTTGCTTCAGTATTGCATATAAATTACTACCATTTTCACTCCTCCTAGCCTATTCCTAATTGTCATAAAGTTGCCACTTCAACAGACTTAAATGTCCAATTCGCTTAAAAGTATAAGTTACATAATGAAGTTTTTTCACTTTTCAATACTAACACATAATTACTGTGCCTAAGATTAGTCCTCTAGGCTAGGGGAAAATTAAAACAAACATTCTTCAAAGGTAACTGCAAGACAGCCATCACTTTTTAAAAGTTTACTCTGGCTAATTTATGACACTAGTGCTAGTAGTAGCATGGACACTTCGAAGTTCGGACACCTAAGCCTTAAAACACCCCAAAAAGATATCTTCTGGTATAAATCACCTGAAAATATACTTGATATGGTGGGAAAGTGTGTTATATTACGATACACGGCCAAACTTTCTTTCCTGCAAACTGTTTTCACGTTGTATTCCAAGAAAATTCTTCGTGATTGTGGAACTGGTATTTCTTTGCTAGAGTATTGCGAAGTTCGGACACTCGGTCCCACAGTGTGGCGCTGGTGATAAAATTGGTGGCGCTGGTGATAAAATTGGTGGCGCAGTTGCTCTTTCAGTAATTATAACAGACTTCATATATCTCCGTCATTTTATTGACAAATATGTAAGTACTTACTTGCACACTGGTCATTTTGGAGAGAAAATAACTGTAGCTTTGTACTTTTTGGTGAAATTTGGCTCGTCCTGTAGGTTGTCATGGTGAAATCGTGTATTTCTTAGGGGTGTCCGAACTTCGCAGTGTTCCGAACTTCGCAATACTGACTATAGTAGTAGTCACAAAGTAACCACTGTAATATCCATCAATAAAGATGTCACTCTGGCTTATTTACTTGATCACATGATAAATAAGTAACACTTATTTTCCTGATGTGGGAAAATTTATCTAGGCCTACAGATTTTAGAGCTTGCCAGTGGAGATTGATAAGTTATATTTTTAATCTTTGAGCATTGCTTCTGTGGGGTGGAGGTCTAGCTAGAAGACTAGTAAGAGTTGCAGACAGCTAGTTTAGCAAATACATGCCATTGTAAACCTAGCTTTGGCCAGTTTACTCTGTTAAACTTAATTTAGGTTGCAACAGCTACGAAGAGATGGAATTAGGTGATTTTTCGTTTATAGGGTGGAGTACAGAAAAGTGGTACTGGTTTGCATTTGTTAAATGCAGGCTGGAAGGAGAAATATTCTCAGTGAAACCTGCCTCATGGCTATCACATCTAGAATAAAAGATTGGGTATATCTAACTCTAAAGTGCGCTATGTGGCCATTCCCAGCCCTCCCCCCCCCCCCAATCCCAGCAGGTCTTCTAAATCTGCCATGCTGATGAATGTAAACCTTTACACATTAAGTGACTACATACAGTAGTGAGTTACCTATGGCATAATATTCTGCACAGTAGTTCACTATCTGGAAATTATATTGAATGCTAATAGTTCATACAAAGACCTTTGTTGTGGTGTACAAATTTGGACAGGAGTACAGCAGCTCTAAGAAATCTTCATACAGTACCATTGACATATAGATTTAGCCTGTACATACATGTTGCAACTAACAGATCTATACTTTTGACTTCAATTTCAGAGGATGGATAAAAAACAATCACCATATAAGAAACAGAAATATTTTCATAACCAAGGTCCAAGCACGAGCAAGGACATCAATTCAGAACGTAGCAATGACCTGTACCAAGAAAGATGTAACCTGCCTATCTATTCAGCTAGGGCTAAACTCATCACTGAGATTAGGAAAGCGCAGAACTCTATCGTGATTGGAGAGACCGGCAGCGGGAAGACCACTCAGATTCCACAGGTGATGATCTCACAATTTTTAAAACATAACTGTCACAATTTATCCTTAAAGGCATTGAAGACTCGCCCCAAACCGTGCGGCCATCTGAAAAGTTAACTTTCTGTTGCTTGCAAGTGAAGTTTTGTCCGTGTCGCTACAAATTGCAGATAGTATAGTAATGAAACGTGATACCTTGTTATCTTTAGCTGGAGCTGAG
>KN892835.1:0-12388 GCA_000934455.1 Apostichopus parvimensis | reverse complement strand
GGGGGGTTCACTCAGACCAACCGACGTTAAGTAACATTTTTATATTTTTATAATTGGGTACCCCTGAATCTACCAAAGAGATCATTGAGGTCTCAACCTTTTCAACTGCTCCTAATAACAAACTGTATTTTAATACCAATAAACAAATGACCGAAAACATTTATGTCCCATATGTAGAATACAGTGCTTTTCTTGTTGTGTTTCCTTAGTGGCAGCCATTCCACTTTGTTTGTCTAATTTCATCATTCAACCCTATGACAATTTGTGATGGACTTTGTTTTTATTTAACTGACGTAACAGTATTGATGATCTAAGGATTATAATTTTTCCCACTGTGGATGAAAAGTGCAATGTCAATCTTCCAGCAATCTGATATATGATGGTGTCTGACAGATCAATTGCAGAACCATGGTTGATAAAAACTGATTTGTTTTCTCTGTTAAACTTTACATAACATCATATTTTCTATCTGAAGTGTACAGTGCAGGGAGTTCAGTGCTTGTTCTGTAGTCGTTCATCGCCAGATCGTGAACCTTTGTGCATACATGTCAGGAAACAAGATTGGATTTGATTGATTGTCACTGTGACTGTGTGTCCTTTAAGAAAATATCAGTCTAGTACATTGATACAGTACTTCTCTGTTCTTCATCTTACAGTATTTAATGGAAGCTGGAGTTACCAAAGGAAAGGTTATTGCTTGCACACAGGTAATGTTAAATTTTCTCTGAATTTTATAAAAAAGGCTATTCATTCTATGGAAAAGTGCTCAGTTTGAAACAAAATTTTGACCTACCAGTTTAGAGCAGAGATTTTATTCAGGAACACTTATAGAAAGGAAGAGAATTAATTTAAGGGGGAATCAAGTTTCTTTCAAGTTTGACATAAAATTACAGTAATGTAGCAATGTCAATAGAAATATAAACAAACTCAGATTTTCATGAACGATTTACATGTCAGAATTTGGAATACTCTGAATTTCTTCTCTTTCTAAGTTTGGCAAATTAATATTGGAAGGTTAATATGGCTCCCATGAATAAGGTTTAGGTCACGTAAGTGAAACTATTATCATGCTTGTTGGTCTTTGTGCAGATTAGTAATTTTGATTTTTGAACCAGAAGAGATATCAGTGTGTGGAAAGGACAGAATTTTTTTTTCAGAAAGTTAATATCGAAAATGACCGCAATGTTTCAAAACTTTCAAGAACAATTTATAGCAGAAATCAGAGTTTAGTATGTTTCGAGAATCACACTAGGGAGTAGGGAGCATACAAAACAGCAATGGCAGTACTTATAAACGAAAGAAAGTTGAAAATGTTGCTCGATATCCGAAAGTTTCTCACATATGAAAAGACAACTCTGTTGCTGGTCACGTGATCTCATGAATATGTATGGCATATGAAAACTGGAATCAGAATCAAACACTTAGTGTTGATAAAGTAACACAGAGTTGTATCAACAAGTGACACCTTTTTTGACTTTCTTTCAAAATATTAAGCGTTGCTTATCCTCATTGATCAACTAATATTGTTATTGGTCCATATTGCAGCCAAGACGAGTTGCAGCCACCACAATTGCTGCAAGAGTAGCAGCGGAGATGGGAGTACAACTGGGAGATACGGTACTGAGACATAACTTCTACTTTCATTGTTTTCTTGCCCACACTAATCTTGAACAGAAACATATAATCTGTACAACAGTGGGCTGTTAGTCCTTCTTGATTCTGAGACATACCTTTTACTTTAATTGTTTTCTTGACCACACTAATCTTGAACAGAAACATAACATCTGTACAACAGTGGGCTGTTAGTCCTTCTTGATACAGTGACATACCTTCTACTTTCATTGGTTTCTTGCCCACACTAATCTGTTCAGCAGTGGGCTGTTAGTTCATCTTGATACTGAGACATGCCTCTACTTTAATTGGTTTCTTGCCCACACTAATAAATCTGTGCAGCAGTGGGCTGGTAGTCTATCTTGATTCTGAGACATACCTCTTACTTTAATTTTTTTCTTGCCCACACTAATCTTGAACAGAAACATAAAATCTGTACAGCAGTGGGCTGTTAGTCCATCTTGATTCTGGTTAGACTGTAGGACGAGGCTTCTTTTGTTCACTTGGCAATGCTTACTTGATATTTAACTAAACCTTTTCAATTAAAATCTGTTATATCATATGCTTTTTAAGATTCCTTCATTGGTCTCAAGCTTCCATCTTCTAGTTGTTTACATGGTTTTATATTTTGAGGAGAGATCTCCACTTTTTTTTTTTTTATTATCATTATTACAACAACAACAAAACTCCATGTTCACTTAAGTTCAAATGCTGGCCAGATGGGAGAGATTATGGGCCTGTACTTCAAAGGATTGACAGCAGTATCAATATAGTGTGGCTGCCGTTGAGTGTCTGCACTGTGTGGTTACCAGTATCAATGAAAGGCCAACATTGTTACAGTATTATATGTTTTTGTTGTTGTGCAAGCAAAAATAGATTAAAAATCATGAAATGAAATAAGTTTAATACCAGCACTGTAAGACTGGCAGAAGTTGGATTCACACACAATGTACAGATGTCTCTTTGGTCTCACAATTGTTTCTGTACAATTGGACCAAGCGAAAGCAACTCTGTTAAAGACATGTATCCTTTACAGCGCTATTTCCTGTAATATTTCCTGTCAACTTTCACCCACAGGTTGGATACACTGTGAGATTTGATGATACTACATCATCGCAAACAAAGCTGAAGGTGAGATTTCTAGAATGTGATAAAAAAAAATTGTCCACAGAGTGCATGATGGTGTTCTTAAAGACATTGAAGACTCGCCCCAAACTGCGTGCCGCCCATTGAAAAAGTAAACTTTCCGTTGCTTTCAAGTGAAGTTTTCTTCTTGTCGCTACAAACTGCAGACAATAATGAAACGTGATACCTTGTTATCTTTTATCTAGACCTGAGACGTCCACGCTGCTATATACACTGTGTTGTGGGTATTTACCGTAACTGTGTGCATTGACTGTACACTAGTGTCTAATTACCGACGGTAGCAAGCTGTGTGTGTATTTTCCGGGAGAGATGGTGGTGTCTAACACTTCTGATACACCTCATTCGAAACTAGGTCAGATTACCGGCATGAGACGTTTCTTTGAGCGCGAGTCTTCACACCCGTTAAGAGCAGCATGTTGCCATCAAAACATGTGCATAAATTGACATGATTTTTAAATTTCAAAACCCATCAAATAGTATTATATATATTTTCATATTATAAAGAAGACAAAGACTCTTTTCAGCTTTATCGCCATAGTGATGTAATAGACTCTATTCTAGCCTACAAACTTTAAGAATTCATAAATACTTATGACACTTATATAAAAAATTGACATTTTGTTACTGTTAACTTATTATAAATACCATGCTGTTATATTTCTCTTACATATTATAATGGCATCCATTTAAAACTGAGCAACTCCTTGATGATTTCTTTATTTGAAGGAAAAGTTTGGTTGATGATGAAATTCACTTTAATATCTCTGATGATAGTTTTCTACTTTTTTCTTTTTCCTCCTTTATAGTTTATGACAGATGGAATGCTTCTAAGGGAGGCCATTCTGAATCCGCTTCTATCAAGGTTAGTCTGCATACACAAGCTTTTGTATCTTTTTTGACGGTGATGATGACAATGGGAGGTACATATGGTGGTGGTAGTGGTAATAATGGTGTCAACAGTGGTAGTGACAGTTACAGTTTTGTTATGCTGTCTAAATTGTTGTAATGACTTGAGTCAGTGACTCGACTGAAGTCTTTGCATGCAAAAGACTCAGCTGCCTAGGACACACAACCAGACCCAACGCTAATTCTTCTCGAGCTAAAGACTTGACTCAACTTGAAATGCAAATGACTCAGCTCAGCTCCAATCTTTGATGCCTTTGGATTCCAATCGACCGGAGACGCGCTTGACATTATGGGACTCTATTGCAACGTTGGGTGTCAGTGGTGGGAACATATGATTATGTTATCTATAAGTGATTACAATGAATAATCTTTTGTTTTTTGTTTTCAACCATTCAAAGAAACGTTTACATAACAGATGAGAGTGTAGTTCCATTATTTCAGTTGTATTACTTTTATATTTTTCTGTGATTCGTAAAAGAATATAATGTTCTCATATTTGATTTCCATCCTTTGCTTTACAAAGCATGAAAGCTCCTTAAAAATATTTTTGTATTCCTAACAATCCAACAGGTATGGCATTATCATATTAGATGAAGCACACGAACGCACGGTTCACACAGATGTACTGTTTGGAATAGTGAAAGCAGCACAGAGACAACGACAAGAAGAAAATAAGAATCCACTCAAGGTATAACTTCAGCAGAATACATCGTCAGTTTTAACGAAAATGAAATCATTGGATGACAAAGTGGCATAAGGGACCGATGCGATTTGGTTGTGGAAGATTAGTTTGCAATAAAATGGAAAACAAATGAAACTTGTTTAGCATCCTCCATCCATCCCTGTCCAAATTTGAGAAAATTTTACTACCAAGGAGAACAATTGAACCACCTGACCCCCTCCCTCCCATCCCCCTTCCCAACCCACTTCCCCCCATCAGGCCTCATGTAATTATTTTTTCTGGGATGTGGCTTGTCAAACAGCCAGGGGTAGTTTGTTTTTTTTTTATCTCGGGGGATTTCACATTTATTGTCAACAAGAGACAAATTACCAAAATTACCTGTGTCTTTAGCGCAAGTCTGTTTTCTTCGGTACACAAACTGTGCATTACATTTACAGAGTCCTGTACTTCTGTGACCTAAGCCATCACATGCACTCAAAGTAACCTCTAGATTTTCAAGTTTGTATATTCATTTGTCAGGTACGAGAGAACCAGTCAGTTGGGACAATTTCCTAATGCTAACACCTCTTTAAACTGTACTCCAATATCATGCTCTCAAAGTACTGGTATTGACAGTACAAAAAGTTCCTAACCTTGATCTGTTAGAAACATGATATTCATACTGCTCATACTGACAATACGAGTGCTCTGAAGCGGGACATAACACTACAGTATAGAAAAATTGTCCCAACTGGGTGGAGTGTACATCACATGTCATCAATATTCAGTAGGTGAGGTGCCTGTGGTGTATTACACCGGTGGATAGCAACTGAAGCATCAGTAGTCTTTGGATTGAGTTACTAAGCTTTCTAAACTATCTTCACATATTTTGATTTCTTGATTTCAGGTAGTTGTGATGTCTGCCACCATGGACGTCGACCACTTCTCAAACTACTTCAGCAAGGCACCCGTGCTGTATGTACAGGGTCGTCAACATCCTATCCAGGTAAATAAGAAAGCTATTCTTCATAGAAAGTTACCTATTGGAGATGCATGGACATCTGTTGTATGTATGTAGGTATGTATTTTAGATCCTCCTGCAAGCAGGAACTCGCGAAGGAGGCTCATTGGCTTATCAAAGCCGCAAGCTGACCCAAGTCAGTCTCTTACATTCATATTTAACTTCCATGATTATGAATTGTCAATTGTCAACAACTCTGTAACTGGACGATATACATGTGTGACCCTTCTTATCTGAATACTTGAAGGCAAAGATCTGATAAAATATGTGTGTTGAATTTCATTTGGTTTGATAATTAAAAAACCATAAATGCAAGTATTTCTGTATATCTTCTCTTTTTTCCCTGCCTTTCTGTACAGCTTATGTATGCAAGCAAAGCACAAAGTGATTACATCTATGCTGCTCTGGTGACCATATTTCAAATTCATCAAGAATATCCAGCAAAGTAAGTAGTTAAACTCTTGATGTTTGTGTCTCAGTGACAATAATCATCCCCTTTAAACCTCTGTCAAAGATATTCCTTGGTCTGGCATGATTACTACAAATTCAAGCATAAACTTTCGCCAAGTAAACGTAAGACCTTGCAGCCTAACATGGTTATCTTATTTTCTATGATATAATCTGTTTATAGCCTAGGCTTTAGACGAACATGCTTATTGCAGTTGCGTCGCCAGCATTCTATTGTTAGGGGGCAAGATTTTTCTTAAGAGGGGCAACCCCGTGATGGTTGATGGTATGAATTACCAAGAAATATATGTATTAATGGGCACCTCGTCTGCACAAATACACATCCAATGGTTCAGTGGAACTGTATGTGGGTATGATGAAGGCCCAAAATGTGTCATATCTCGGTCTGATTACCAAGTTCTGACCTTATATGAAGTATGAACATGAGCCCTGAGGTATGAATACTTGTGATTAGAACTCGAAAAAATGTAAAAAAGAAGTATTTTGAATACATCACAGGATTTCATTGGGGGGGGGGCAAAACTGTAGCACAAAGCAAATTTGTGGGGGGGGGGCTGCGCCACTGGCTTATTGTACAACCTTCTACATATCTACTGTACCAAAGGAATATTTGAAGCATCCTTCTAAATTGAGATTGACATAACCTTCAATTCTGCATCATTTCTTTCACACATTGGGGAGGGGGGGGGGGCGGTGGGAGAAAGGAGGAGAGTTGCATACAATCATTAGATCAACTTTTTTCAATTTATTTTTGGTTATCAAGAGTTCCTTGTTAAAACACATAAGAAAGTAAAACTGCTATAATTAATGTTATTTATTTAGATCATTTAAATGGTGAGTTGAGTTTCTGAAAATTAATACTTATATATTGAACAAAGGGGTTTTATCTTTGTTCATGACTATAGATAAAATAATACAGTAACGTTTTATTTTCAAGAGTGCCCTGACCTCTCTTCGAAATTTTGTTTGCACTGTGCAGGCTTTCAATGTTATGAAAATGTCAGAAAAGAACACAAATGCCTTTGATAGAACTACATGGTATTAGTTAATTACCTTTATTAGGGTATCTCATTTTACTTTGCACCTATTCCAAACACTATTCTCACCAGCCTCTTACTGTACTTACCAGCATCTCAAAATCATTACATTTCATTATACTATGCTACACAGGATGTGGGTGAATGAATAACCCTTCTTGCATATTTTCATAATATTATTACTGTTTTAACCAGCCTCTTACTACCAGCATCTCAGAATCAGCATATTTCATTACATACTTGCATATTTTCTCCTACAGCGAAGACATTTTGGTATTCCTTACTGGCCAAGAAGAGATTGAGGGAGTCTCACGAGCTGTTACTGATGTTGCTAAGGATCTTCCATCAGGTTAGATTTCAGTCACTAGTTAGATTTGTTACCCCTCCTACTACCCCCACCCCCTCCTTTGTACTTAAACAAGTGGAGCAATTAAAGGTAGAAGTAAATAATTTAGTATTAATAATTAAGAATTTTGTGAACCAAGATGTCCAATGCATCATTTTTATTAAACAGAAGAAATTTCGGATTTCAACATGATAGCCTGACAATTGCTAAGATTACATCTCGTCTTAAACAAATGTGTCTTAAGTAACTCCCTGCAAACTACACCTACTTTGCATATTTAGAAGGTACTTGTTGCGACACTCCTTCCTTCTCCACCAAATTCTTTTCAAATTAAAACATATTCGTGAAGTACTTCCTAAATAAGCATCCTTTAAGTTCTATGTTTTCCAAACTCTAAACTATCCTCTAATCTTTAATATCTCTTTCATATATGTCTTTGTTTAGAGTCTCCAGGTCTAATTGTATGTCGACTATATGCTGCCTTGCCACAGGCCATTCAACGGAAAGTCTTCCAGAAAACTCCAGTGGTAAAGTATAAACATAGTCAATTTAGATTGCCTTTCTTGGCACTGAAAGCTTCTTAGAGTATTTCTGACCTTTCTCTATTGAACGAAGGTAAGGTTTTAAATTTGTCGCAGTGTTTGGTGACAGATTAGGACAGGAGAATGGTGTGGTTGGATGGGGAGAGTGAGGTAGGTTGGTGATTGCCCAGTTTGCTCCCTAGACCTCCCCCTATGTAGAAAGATATCATTCAATTCCCAACCTCATGTGTTGCTAATTAGTGCGATGTTGTTCCATCATTCCAGGAGAGCCATGAACTGAATATAGATGGACTTTTAGCTCTCAGTAATTTTCAAATAACTCTACTCTTCTTTATGTTTACTTTAGTATACTTTACTCTAATCTTATAAGAGTAAACACAAAGTATCAAATTAGGACCGCAGAGAGACTGAAATGTTTCGTAGGACATTTGATTCCAGACACTTTGAATTGTTCAACTCTATGTTCTCTCTTTCCTTATTGGTCTTATAGGGACAGCGGAAGGTCATCCTAGCCACTAACATTGCAGAAACATCTATCACCATCCCTGGAATTAAACATGTCATTGACACTGGGAAAGTGAAAGCAAAGTAAGAGGCATCACCTTAATGTGATTCACTCATTCAATGAACTTTACTAGATAGAATTAGTGACAAGAAATTGAGATAAGAGTTTATAATTAGCATTAAACAGTCTGGAATATTTGTCTCTTCAATATAATGTCTGCCGCCAGAGTATCCTTTTCTGGTGTGAACTGATTACCATAGCGACCATGGGGCCCTGTAGACTAGGCTGGTTCTGAGCTTACTCAGTGGTGGTGGCAAATGCAGTCATACGATTGGCTTTCCCAAGACTTGGCTCTTCCCAGAGAGAGCTTGAAGGTTATCAGGGATTGGTACCTGAAATCTGAAGTTCTTTAAAAGTGTACTAAAGTCAAATAATAAGTTATTTGTGTTCAGCAGTATATTCCGTGGCAGCTATCTGATATTTGTATGTTAGGTTTGGAGATCCCGCCTTAAGCCGTTATACGATACTGTAAACCTGTGAGAGTTATCAGGTATGCTTGGGGATTGTACAAAACATATCTTTTATCAGCGCATTTCTTGTTTGCCTCCCCCTTCCCAAACTTTGGTCTATGGGGACTTGCACGTTCCTGCATAAAGGACAATACACCGTTTGACATTTTCTGCTTTATTTGCAGGAGCTACGTACCTGGTAGTGGCGTGGACATGTTGAAAGTCCAGTGGTTATCACAGGCTCAGGCGTGGCAGAGGACAGGCAGGGCTGGTAGAGAAGACAGGTAAAGATTTATCATTTCAATGTAAACCTTATCAGTACCAGTTGTGGATTCAGGGAGGGGTGTAGCAGTGTACACCCCTCCCCCCTCCTATTCAACCTCAAATCACAGTATCAAAAGTCGTTATGTGCACAATGAGCACAATGAGTCACTCCCAGATTAATGTATGTCGTCCAGTTACAGAGTTGCTGACAATTAACAATTCATAATCATGGACGTTAAATATGATTGTAAGAGACTGACTCCGTTCAGCTTGTGGCTTTGATAAGCCAATGAGGCTTCTTCACGAGTTCCTGCTTGCAGGAGGATCTAATATACATACAATCTTGTGCTTATAACTCCTTTCTCAATACTTGACTCACTTTACATTGGAGCTGGATTTAATACCATGTGATACCTTTGGCTCCAGCTGCTTTATAGAAACACTCAAATCTAACCCTGCAATGCCTACTGATGCAATTCAAGGATGTACAAATACTTGTGAAATTGCATAATTACATGACAAAGCTATGAATGTAATAAAGTGTAACTTTAAGTTGTAGCATCTGGATAAGTAATTTTAAACGTTTTACATATATTGTATCGAGACTACCAATACCATGGCTTCTGTTTCTTCTAACTAACTTGATTTGACAAAGGTGTAATGTAGCTATGCAATTTTATGTAGAATAGGAATTTCACAGTGGCTACCAATACCATGGCTTCTGTATGTTTCTATTAAACTTGATTTGGCAAAGGTATTACGTAACTATGCAATTTTATTTAGAACAGGAAATGCACAAAGGCTACCATTACCCTGGCTTCTGTATGTTTCTAACTTGATTTGGCAAAGGTATTATGTAACTATGCAATTTTAAGTAGCACAGGAATTGCACAGAATCTATCAATCCTATGGTTTTTGTATGTTTCTAACTAACTTGATTTGACAAAGGTATTATGTAACTATGCAATTTTAAGTAACATAGGAATTGCACAGAGGCTATCAATCCTATGGTTTTTGTGTGTTTCTAACTAACTTGATTTGACAAAGGTATTATGTAACTATGCAATTTTAAGTAGCATAGGAATTGCACAGAGGCTATTAATTCTATGGTTTTTGTATGTTTCTAACCAACTTGATTTGACGAAGGTAGCAACAAAATGTTAAAAGCCACTCGTCTGCGATATCCTATCATAAACAAACTAACCAATAGCCAAGCTTGCTTTATACCTATTTTACAAGACACAAAAATGTTGAATCCGATAGGAATTAGAGATTTTTTAACAAATGTACTGAAGTGAATAAAACAGACAATTGATATTTCTTGTGTGTTCCTCTCCTTCATAAAGTGGCACATGTTGGAGACTTTACACTGAAGACACATTTGGTAAACTACCAGCCAATACTGTTCCAGAAATACAAAGGTAGATCAACACTATGTAAATGTTATATTGTCAAAACTGGTGTAATTTTTATGTGGGTATTAAATATAACAGAACTCTTAGTCTTAACACAGTACCAACATTGTATTTTTTAAATAATTTGTATTCATGTTACATTTTAGTTTTATGGGGTTGGGGGGGCGGGCTCCAGAAAAGTTCAGCAAACTTCACCGAAATTATAAACATTGCCTTGAAATGTTAATAAAAGATAAATGATAATATAGTTTCAGTTCAGATCTTTGCGTTTTAAATATTTTATTTCTTTCCTTTTTCTTGTTTCCCTTTTTGATGGCAACTTTTAAACACAAGCAGTTGCTTGGATTCACATTGTTTCATGTTTTTATGTAATTGTTGAATGTGTTTCCCCTTTCTCTCCTCATTTCATATAAAACTGCAAAGTGAGCAAGTTTCATTTCAATTTTATTGCTATAATTAAAGTAATATTTCTTTAATTAACCACCAATGGTCTTTGTTCATATTATTGTTTCCTTGTACAGGGCCAACTTGGCTAATGTAGTCTTACAACTCTTAGCACTGAATGTTAAAGATGTATTAAACTTTGACTTCATGGATCCACCCACAAAAGAGGTAAAAGAAATTATTTACATTGTTTTTTTTTTATGTCAACAAGTAATAATTATTAAGTATTCCTGATGATATATATATATGTCTTGTTAACATTTTGTTTTCTCTCCGAATCTGCTAAAACCTAGCCTATGTCTTTTGGATGTCAACAGTTTCAGCCCATTATATTATATGCAAATAAGGCTACATGTAGCTAGCCGACACAGCTAGTTGGGATCATTTTTTCTATGCTAATACCACTGTATACTGTCCTCAAGTACCATGCTTCAAAGCACTCGTACTGACAGTACAAACAGTTCCTAATATTTATCTGATAGGAACATTCGTACTGCAGGTACTGTCAGGTCAAGTGCTTTGAAGCTGGACATGCAAATACAGTATAAGAAAGTACTCTCCCAACAGTGTGTTGACTTCAACTATGGGAGTGTTGTGGGCCTTGGCTAAAGTAATGATAAGAACATACTCTCCCAACAGTCTGTTGACTTCAACTATGAGAGTGTTGTGGGCCTTGACCAAAGCGATGATATTTCAAGTAACCTAAATCATCAAGCCATGAAACCATTTTGGAGACAATGTTTATACAGTTACACAGCAAACTAACACCATATTTTTGGTTCATAGATTTGTATTGTAGGAGATGTTGAAAAACATTCTTGTAAACACCCATATGGTTATCCTTCAATTGTTTCTCTTTTCATCTATTTCTTTCTGTTTTCTATCTTGTAACTTTCAGTCCCTCGAGAAAGCCATTGATCAGCTACACCTACTCGGAGCAGTGGAAGAAAATAAAGAGGGGGCACAACTTCTAAAGGTAGAAATCTACTCAGGCTGTAGTAACAAGACAACTCATGATGTTATATTACTTCTGGGACAGGGTTCGAAATAGTTACTATATATATATAGTTGCCTGATGATCGCTGTTGTGAAAAGAACTCATTGCGTGCGTGCGTGAGTGCGTGCGTGCGTGAGAGTTACAGCGTGATGGAATAGCATGTTTATACATATATCTATATAAATATATATATACACAAACCATCATCAAGTTGTTTCTTAAAATGGCAAAATTGTATCTGTTTTATTACTTAGAATGTTCTCTTAACAACATTAGTAACATGTGAGTTTGTAAAATTGAGGGTTTAGTCACTGCTTTCCCTCCAACTTGTCATCATGTTGATGTCAAATTGATCAATATTATTTGAAATATTTAAAATTTATGAATTAGGTAGTATAAAAGGCAAGGCATATAGGTACTCTGTGTTGTATTGCCATATTGCACAGTTCCACAGCTAACAGATTGCCCAGATGTGAAAGGAAGACAAAATTAAGAAAAAGTTTTCTCAACATTTTG
>KN892833.1:11102-39145 GCA_000934455.1 Apostichopus parvimensis | reverse complement strand
TATTAACTGTTCCACAGGAAACTGACATTTCTACTGTAACCTTCAAAGTTTTTGCTTGAATGACATCATTGATGTGTCAGCTTAGCATGGGAGATATCAACCAATGATATGACTACTATGAGTTGAATGAACACCGATCAATGACAAGATACACTGTGCTCAACTCACCGGTCTACCATATTTATTCTCCAGCTGTAAAAGTACTTTCTGTATCGAGACTTTTTCATCGTGAACCTCGCTCTTGCTCATCTCCTGATGGTTTAAAGATAGAAGGATATTATTAGAAAGGGAGGGAGAAGAAAGAATGGAGGGTGGGAGGGGGGGGGGAGCGAAGATAATGCTGGGAACACTCCTTCAGATAGTCTGCCTACTATTGGTTAGCAACTAGGAATATGTTAAATGTCACCCATGGAAACAGTCATCAACTTTTACTGATTACTTGTAAACAACACCTAAAGCTGGATGGCAAAGCCCACCTAAGGCTGCTACTACTGTATTAATATTAATAACATCATGAAGGTCCCCTTCTCTTTGCTAAAGTTTGCTGATTTAGTTAGGTACCTGATCCCCACCAACTTAAGTATTTCATAGTATCCAACTGCTTTCATAGTCTCATGTCATGAAATAAACATGGTATGATATCGAGGCCCATAACATACATCCATACATACACCCTTTGAATATTCATTACGTTAGGTCCAATCTGACAACCTTCTCATTCACTCTGTAACAGAATAAAAATATTTAAAAAAAACGAAACAAGAAAACCAAGCAGCAATCCATAAATCTTAACTGACAAACTGAATTGAGTACAGGTAACATTGCTCCCCAAATGGTTTTAACTTCTTAAACAAAAGTTTGCTTTTGAGTTATCAGAAGTTTTTGAAAGCTTGAAAGATGACTCACAAAGATGTCGTCCATCCTCCCGGCACCTTTTCTCTTCTCCTTGAGCCATTCCTCTGCCAAGTCCATGGCATCTTTCAAACTTTCCACCAGACTTGACTCGCTATTGCTCTCGTCTATGTTCTGTTTCTTCTTCCCTGTCATACTGGCTGGGAGGGTACTGTGTAGCGGCTTGTTACTCTCTTCGCTCTGTTCCTTGGCAGCTTAAAATAAGAAGCCAAGAAGAATTGATTACATTTTTTGGAAGTGTTTTCATCTGATGTGTGCCATCAGCATTTATACGCATGAATATGCTTACACTGTACACTGAAGGATGGCCCCATACCCTGCATTGTTACACCAGAATTTAATGAATCTTTACTTCCTTGGGATGGTTATGTGTCCTGTTTACAACAGAGCGATCACAGATGGTCAACCTTTATGACTACTCTACTTCATAAGGATGGCTTCGTGTCTCATATGAAACTTTGCCATGTCTGCCAATGACATGAAGGATTTACTCCTATAATAAAGTACTTGTGGCAACTCAATTTGTAGTGGAATACCATTCTTTTTACTGAATTTAATCATTAGAACCCCCCGCCCCCAACCGCCCACACATATATATGCAAGAGAGGAAACAAACCAGTTTTACTTACTGTTAAATCTCTTTAAACTGACTACTTCAGAGTATTACATACTTCTCTCTTCCACAATAACTCATGTTTCCCTCAAGCACGTAGTTCATTCTTCCAACCCAACCCAAGCCTGAATTTCCTCTGAATATGCCCCAAAACGGTGCTAACGGCAAAATTAATTAGTCTTGTCCTAAATCACTATCACATGGACACTTGACTACGTCCAGAAAATTCTACTCGGAAAGAAGTTTAGACTTAGGCCTGTTGTATCCATTAGTATCTGGAAAGTATTAACTGGCCTTCAAGCATTTTAATAAACAAGAAGGCATCCCAAACACAACCATCTGTTTCAACTTGTACACATGATGAACTTGACAAAGAGACACCAATCCAATTCAACTGACCTCTTCCCAAGCAGCACTTATAATTCAATTAAAACTTGCAACTAATTATTACTAAGTATCCCTTTTATTATTCGTAAAAAGCCCCCCCCCCCAAAAAAAAAGGAAAAACTGGAAGATTCTTTTTTACCTTTGAGTTGCTTTGCAGCTTTCTTGAGTTCCCTCATCATCTTCTTGACTTCTGGTTCGGCAGCTTTCTCCGCAGTTGATGGCTGGGGATGCGAGAGAAACACGGACAGCAAAATTATGTTTTAAATTATAATCACAAACTTGAGACTCGCTTTTAAACTAACTTTAAACTTTTCTTGGCTATTATAAATAAAGGTGTGTCGATCAAAACTTAAACCAGCTGTTTTAGCTCATTTCCAGAAATTGACTCGACCTACAAAGTCTTACATTCCTCCAGAGTAATGTACATTTCCGCAATTAATAATTCAAATCAAATAATAATAACAATGATAAGTATGCAACTTGTCATTACTTATTTGAAATGAGCTGTTCAGCTGTTACCCAAACTAATGCACTTAGTTGTGAACACATTAAGTCTATTAACATCTGTCTATATAAATAAATTATTAGACAAAAGCAGAGTAATATGATATAACTCATAATTAACAAATAAGGAGTACTGTTTTTAGAAAATATTTTTGAGAATATTTTACAAAAAATTCTTATTTCTCTGCTTTTGTTTGATAATATTTTCGTTTGGAGTACAGTACAAGATTACAATTTTTTTTTTTAAAGAATGATATAATTTTCTCTCTTAACATTCAGATTTGTAAAATTGCGATGAGCTTCGTACCTTGTGACCGTGCTGTTCTATGTATTCTTCTTCATACTGTCGTATCTTTCTCTTCAAGTTCCGAACTTGTCTCGTCAGCTGTTTAATGTTCTGGGTTTTGTCTAAGGGCTTTTCATGCGTTCTGTCTGCTGTTGAGCTGCACGGGAAAGACAAGATTCCAGTTTTGTTATAAAGAAATAAAATAGTACAAAAAAAAACATATTTTATTCAAACTTGCTGGCTGGGAAACCCATGATACCCAACAAAGAAATCTTATTTTCCTTTTTGGGTGAGTAGAAAAATATGATATGAGGAAATTTGTAAAATTTGACCAGAAGGAGGAAAAAATAAAATTGAATGTTGAATGAGTAAGAAAGCTGATGATCAAGCTTTGGAAAGGGGAATCTCTTAAAACCCTCAAATTAATCCAGCAAACCCCCCCCACCCAAAAAAAAAAAAACACACACCTTTGACCAACATACCCAGGTCAATCTGATATCAGCCAAGAAACCAAGAAAGATAGATTTAAAACAACGAAAAAGATCTACAATTTTAAGATCTTGAAAAAGAAGTATCAAACAATGCTGACGAAGAACTAAATTGGTGAGTTCAACAAGATTTGAGTTTTCCAACAGATAATTTGTAACATTTCATGGTCTTCCACAGAAACAATCTGCTATCATAGGTACTGTAAACTATGAGGGTTTTGTTAGAATTAATGAATTACGGAGATATTACAATCATTCACCCAGTGCATTGCATTTGTTAGACAAAAAAAAAATTGAGCTTAGATTCTGAAATCTTATTGAGCAGAACCTCTATAGAAGAAGAATTAGTATTGCTCAGAAAATGCTCACAAACTTGAAGAGAGAGAAAAGAACCTGTTAACAATCTGCTAATCTACTGCAGAAAAGCCCCCTGTAGATGAATTGTATACAAGTAAGAGGGTCGGTCCATTGTTTTGAACCTGGTAGGATCGGCTTAGCTCCTGCTTGGACCAAATTGTGAGTCCTCTTAAATGTTATGCATTGCTCACAAGATCAACTTAAACCAGTTATGTAAGGTTATGCTATTATGAGAGCAATGAAATATAACTCAGTACAGAGTACTCAATATCTTATGATAGGTTATAAAACAGGTTATAAAAGGAGTAAAAAATGATTCACTCTAAAAATGACTTGCATAAGTAGGTTTGAACCACCCTCTCCCCCATATATCATAAGTGACATTAACTTTGACTCAATCCTGGTCATGTAATGTTACTAGAAATGATACAAGTCAACTTAATCAACAGATGTAATTACTTATTACATGACTACTCTGCTAAATTAGCATAATTAGCATAATCATTAAGATGATATGAACGTAGGATATGAGACCTGAGGTGAGTAGTTCCTACTCATACGAAGGGGCCTTTCTGAGACTGTCAGCCTCCCAAGCCACATTCCTTTCTCTCCCCCCCCCCCTCCTCCCTACTAATATGTGCTGGTAACTGAAGAAAGAAAGCTACATTAACAATGAAAACAGTGTAAAGTACACAGTTGATGATAACATCTCACTTTTTGGGATACATCAAACTTATTTAATGTTCTTGTTGATCATTTTAATCCTCTGTGTCGTTGGACACTGTGAGTAGTTCAGTGCTCCTGGCACCCACTTGAGACAATTCTTTTCCATACTGAACTTGCATGTCCTGCTTCAATGCACTGACATTATCAGTATGAACAGTATGAACAATATGAATATCCTGTTTCTTTCAGAAAAAGGACGGAACTGTTTGTACTGTCAGTATGAGTGCTTTGAAGCATGATATGGGAGGACAGTATAGAGTGGTATTAAGCATACTTAAATTGTCCCAACTGGCTGCACCTGGTGAAGGTATTATGCATATTCATGATGGTTTGCAGTGACTTGTGTGATATAAATATTTGCAGTATTATATGACAGTTCAGGTGCAATCATACAACATTTTTACTGCAAACGCCTGAACAACTGACGCAAACGCCTGAACGACTAGCAAATACCCTCTAAGAGCAGCCTGGATATAAAACAGTGTATGAGAGATAAACCATCATTAAATACACATTTAAAAGCACTCACTCTTATCTTCTATTACACAATAATCTTATTTGGATTTTTGGACAATCTTAAAAGATAGACCATATTTTTTCCAGTTATAACCAATAAATATTCTTGCGACTTACTGCTGACAGAAAAAAGGCAAGGTGTCAATAATAAATCTGACGTCATTTGTCACTTCAATTCATATGACAGCCCACAATATGAGTTACCTAGCTTGAAAGTGACTTTCAAGGTTTATTCCACCCGGCCCCCCCACCCCCAAGTAAACTCCCACCATACGAATACGTAGAGAACATAGTCACACAATTTACAAACTTGTAACTAAGATGTTACTTTCCATCAGTGACATTCCATCATGTGAATATTCACAGAGCACGTGTCGTCAAGGTTACAAGAGACTTTCAAGTTTCCTTCCGGTAATATTTATCTTGACAAAGTGAATCGTTCAATGATGCAATACTGACTGTATGTATCATAACTCTTTAGTTTTCTCGTTAGCCGTTAATGATATTACACTGAGCATGCAAATCTGGATTCACATATTCCCACTTTGAATACTACCTGATCACAAAGCATTCCCAAAGATCTGCAGTTCCATCTGATGAAATGAACTGTATTCACTCCATGACTTTTTCATGAGAGTTTTAGAGGCTTAAAGGAAATAGGTTTTCTTCATTAAACTTGGTTACATGCAACACGCATAAGGGATCTCTGACAGTCGTTATTGTCCAGAGGTAAAACTCCAGTAACGTGCAGTGACTTGGTTCTTTCAGTTAGTTTTTTTCTCATTAAATTAACATTATGCAATAATATGCAAAGTAATGACTAAACAACATGCATATGCATGTATATAGACTTCTCTGTCTGATCTCATTGGTCTTTACAGATAAAGACTGTCAAGAGGTATAAACCCGGTTACATGCAGTCTCTGGTGTTGTTTAGTTAACTTTTCTGGTTAAATAACCATTACGCTATTAGCATGCAAAATAACATATTAAAAAATATGTATATGCATGATATAAACTTCTGTCTAATTTCATTGGTCCCTACATATAACAAGAAGTTAATTCTGCATAGGTTAACTCCAGTTACATACAGTGTCTTGGGTATCTTTAGTTACATTTTTTTTTATTAAGTTAATATTATGCAAATACCTTATCAAAAACATGCATATGCATGTACCAACTTCTCTGTCTGATGTCACTGGTCCCTACAGATTTGTGTTTAGAAAACCAAATTTATATAAACAAGAAATCACAAAAAGGAGCTTGGATGCTGATCTTTTGTCTGGCGTAATGATTAATCCACACAAAATAGCAACAAATAGCCATCATCAATGTCATGTGAAGAATAGCAGGGTACAAAATCATCTTCAAATGGCAGCACATCAATCTTGTCAGTTTTAGTAAAAACTGGGAGACATGAGGGAAGGAGAAGAGGAAGTGATGGTGGGAGGTTGGGTGGATGCCAGTGCAGAGGAGTAGGAGAGCAGAGGGGATAAATCAGGTAAAAAACAACATCTGAAAATTTTGAAGTTTCATCAAGTTTTAAGTCCAACAATTTCAAGGGATTAGCAACAAACGTTCAGTGCAAAGAGTTTCTCAGGTAACCCATAGACTTCAGAGAGAAGAATAACTTTGATACAGAAGAGAGAGGGAATAGGCATATGCCTGCTGCCATTTGCATAACTTCCCTAAGCCTACCTATTCTAGACACAAAGCTTGTTTTACATTCAAGCTTGATATCTTGAATAATTAAAAAAAAAGTTCCAGTTCTGAGTCAAGTTTTCTGAAATGGAAATATTTTATCCATCATCAAGGTTAAAACATGTAGCAATTCAGTTCCAAAATGTTCTTTCTCTTGAGTGATGGTTTTTAGATTTTTGGTCCAATTATTTACTTAAACTTTATAGTTTCATTTGGGTTAAATCAATTTAGGCTTGAATGTTCTTAAAAATTGTGGGCTTCTGCATACACTTTGAAGCTATTGCTTCCCCTCATTAGACATTCTACCACGAATCATACAGCTATGTACCAGTTATCTAAATGGGATCTCATGTAATCATCTTGAGATTAATACACATTTTGTAGCCATTGCATCTTTTCACTAGACATCCTACCACGAACAATGAAGCCACTTAACAGTTATCTAAATCGGATCTCATGTAATCATCTTGAGATTAATACATATTTTCCAAATGTTTTGAACCACCTAGCAGATTCCGTTTTAAAATTGCATAGACTGAGATGACTATATAAATGATGACCCCAGGAGAAAAAAATTCTAGAAAAAACGTTATAATTAATTTTTTCGTTATAATTATTTCTCGTTTGGGCTCTATTTAATATGCAAGAAGCAGAATGTTATATGATAATGCTGCACATAAAAAAATATATATATAAAAAAATAAAAAAAATGAGAGGAAAAACTGCATAACAGGAAAAGTAGCAAAAGCAACTTGGAACTACCTTCTAGTAATGATTAATATTCAGATTATAAGTAAATTCTGCTTTGGATTATTTTGGGACGTAGCAAGGCTCGGGTATACAGTTATGGGCATTTGGATGAAAACGAGAAGGAGGTTGGCACTGATTATTCCTTGCGTTAGTAATGAAACTGATTAATATCTAGGTTCTAGAATAGCTATGCATTGCAATTTCCAATATATGGGAAATGTCTTGTTCAAAAGTGCTATTCCCTTGTTTGGCCTATTCAAAGACTGTTCCCCCTCCCCACCCCACCATGCCCCTCTCCAGTACAAGAAAGAAAAACAGGTTGTCCCCTCAGTGTTGACTTCAGCACTAAATATTGTTTGGTAATATATTTCACATACCAAGAGAAAGATTTCAGAATTTTGATAAAACTACCATGAAACTGAAGGCAGTGATTGTTGAAATGGTAGCAACAGTGGGTAGTAGCTGCAGCAGTCACTGCCATGGTTACAGCAATCAACATGGTTGCAACAGTGGGATTGCATTGCATCAAAATTATCAATGCATACATACCCAAAAGAAAAATATTGCTTGGATGGAGGTGAAGGAGGCATACTGATGTCCTTCCAAAAACTAAACAGAAAAGGAAAAGTTCTAAAGAACTGATAGCAAAGAAAAAAACACAAAGAATTCCAACAAGGAAGGAAGGGACAAGAAGAAAAAGAGAGAAAAGTAAGAATCGTGCAACTAATCTATAATATGGACACATTCACCTCATAACAGTAAAACAAATTAAGCATTGTGGGCTGAGAGACAAGAAGAATTTTCTTGTTACATGAATATTCATGAAGGAAGAAGGGAAGACAATTCCAAAGAAACACCTTGACAGTTTTGCATTTCGCAATAGTCGACTAGAAGAAATTACACGTCCCAAAACAAGACTACAAAGGGATTTATTACAATAAGAAGATGACAGTTTTTTTCTAGACTTTGAAACAAGAATGAAAAATTCACCACTAAAACCTGTAACAAAAGATATGCAAGCTGCTCATTTGTAAATATTGATAAATATGACAAAAAGATTAGATATATATCATAAACCATAGATTGAGAAAAAAAAAAATTAATGTTGCACAACTGTGAGATACTATGGTGCAAAAGTGAAAAACAAGGGAGGTGATAAAGTAAACACTATGAAGCATCCCCAGGTATTTGTTATATTAAATAAACATAAAAAATATGGCCAGTCATCTTTTTTCATTTGCCCATACGAGGTCACTACTTTATTGATATAGACTTTACCTTTCCGATGAAAAGTTTTAAAAAAAGAGGAAAAAAAAGGGAAAAAAAAGGAGAAATAAAATGCCAGTCGGAGCCCTTTTGTCCAGTCTGTGCATTTCCCCATTGTGTTAAGAGTGATCCTTGTCACCCCCAATATCACCAACAATGGGATGAAAGACAAATAAGAAACGTGTGTCGCAAACATAGACCTGTTCCTGTTATTGCCATAGCAAACTACTGCCACCAGACTAAGTAAAGGTATTCCTCCTGGAGGGATACCAAGAAATGTCTGCACTACGCAAGTTCACCCTCTTCCTTGGATTGCTGGCCGGTGTTTAGTTTTAAGGCTACAAGTATGTAGGCTTTCCCCGACGTACATGTAGCTGCCTAACGTCGTGAAATAACTGCATCCCAGGCTGGCTTAAATTAATGCCCAAGCCAGGGAGTAGAAATGGATGTAAAAACTGCGAAGGCTCCCGGGGGAGAAAACTCTCTCCGAGAAGTCCTTGATTTTGATACGAATGACCCGGCTAATTCCGCTTTCCACGGTGACAGTCAGACACTGGTGGCGTTAGTTTGATAATTATGTCATGGCGACAACACTCATTAACAAACACAACACAGAAAGCAGGAAAAAAACAAAACAAAAAAACAACAACAACAAAGAGGGTGAAAAATGTCTTTTTTTTTTAAAGGTAAATTAAAGGTGAAAATAAAACAAAAGACAAAGGCTTCACCTTCCCCAACAGGGGGGTGTATCTTTGGCCCTGGGTGAGAGGGGGGCTTCCTCCCAGCTCCTGTGAGAAACAATAAGGAGAGAAAAAAGGCATCCAAAGGACAATGAACAACACTTACCACTGAGTACAATTAAAAACACAGAAAAGTAGAATACAGAGGAAATACTGCTACTTTGTAAACATGAAGTGAGGACTGCAAGTTATTACATAATCACAATATGAATAATAAAACCCACCAACAGGAAACAGGGAATCTGGTATTACATTATATAGTACTGGCTGGTGGAAGATTAAGTATATTTGCTCTACAGTGTAGTATATAACTCAAGTAAAATGTGAAATGATTTCTCATGGAACTCCTAATTGTTGAGAAAGAAGCATCCAATCAAGAGGGTTGGGTGGGAGGAGGGGGGTAACTGGGAGAGGGTTTTAGAGGTGGGTGCGGAGTAAACTTTATATCTTTGGAAGTCAATGGAAATTACACATCCATCATTAATCAACATGTCAAACATCACCGACTCATTCAATTGTCAAAGCTTGTGATGTGAACAATTGGAGTAATGACAACAGAAGGCCTAAATGAGAAAAGAAAGGTCGTCCTCTAAAATTCTGTAAAGGGGGGGGGGTTGGACTTGACTAAAACAACCCATCCAATGGTAATTCACCCCCTCTAATGGTACCTACAACCCATCACCCTCCCCCTTCTGATTATAATAAAACTCAAACACTGTTATAAGATAGATTAACGATATTAACAAAAGCATGAGTCATTCACACTTTGGGAGACTGACTAAATTGCAAATTGGGAATGGAAACAACTTCTGGGAAGATTTGAGACGAAGATTGAGGGAAGATTGAGACGGGATGAGCTTGACACCAACCCTTAGAATGGATTTAATCATTCAAAAGCATCAATTTACAAACACATTCACATACAGTAAAACTATCCTAGAAACATGCCTGCATATTTTGACAAATTATATAGCATAACATCTGTAAATATGAATCATACATTCAATCAGATATATCCGATGAGAAGCAAACCAGGAGGTAAGAACGATAAGTTTTAAAATTGAAAGCTTCTAAAATTAAGGCAAGGATATTTGATGACATGGTAACCAAAATAAGTAAATATATGAATATGAGTAAACACATAAAAGTTATGGCAATTTCAAATATCGACGAACACAAGAAAATGGCACTTCAACCACGAAGAGAACACACACGGCCGACAACTGTTTATTAATAATGAAATATGAAGCAATATCCTACCAAAAAATATATACATATATATATAAAAAAGGATAAAAAAAAGAAGAAGGTAAAGCTGTGAAGAGAAACGAGCAGTGGGTAGAGAAAATAATGGATGAGGGCAGTATTCTGATTTTATGATCAAACCTCTTGTTTCACCGATTTGAATCGATCATCCTCCTAAATATTTCTATCGACTAACTTGTTTAAGTTTAGATGGACAGTTCATGAACAGCGGAGCACCACAGGACCTTAATGTACGGAATGATGTAACCCGTACCAAATCTTCCGAGAGACGTTTTTATTAGCATGTACTGCTGAATGTGTTCCCACACAATGTTGCTGCTATTACAATCAAGAAACTTGAAAGTGTTTCAAGTTCCCTTTTCTTAGTCGTGTCCTCCATCCCAATGGATATTCCACGTTTGTAATAAAATTTGAAAAAAACCAAACAATGTTATTTACGGTACTACTACTTTTGAATTTATTGAGGTGACATGTAACCAGCAAATAATCACATCATATGTTCATGCACTTATGCAAGGAATGTTCCAAACCTTGTAAACCTTTGAAAAATCACACATTTGTAACTGACTTTGTAAGCGACTTATCCCTCTTCGATAAACCGACTCTGACCCATCTGTAGCCTCTTCATGCGCAGACAGACATACAGCATGCTGGTATTAGAGCACCTTCATGAAGGCATTGGATGTGAGGTTGTGATACAAGTCAAAGAGTTTAGCATTAAGAGCTTCTGTGTGTATCATTTTCCTTTAGAGAAGCTACCAAAGAGGAATAATCTTTAGGAATCCTTTCTCTCATTTTATGAAAGTATCACCACTATCAGGATGAACTCCAATGATATATATTTCTTTTGGATTTGCTGGTTTGAAATGATTTGAACACAAACAAACTACAAATCCTGAGGTCGTAAGAAAACATTGTAGTTTGTTTTGCATGGACAGAATGTACTATCATTATAAAATGGAGGATTAAACATATTGAGGGAAAAAAAACTTTTTTCCAATAGCTCAGGGATGAGAGTGCTTCTGTAGGTTTTGCTATGTTTACTTTTTATGTTACAATGTCTGTGAGTGATGATCAAATAGACAGTATAAGTAAAGGGGAGATAAGAGTAAGGGGGGGGGGGGCATAGGGTGGAGCAGTTCTTCGTACATCTGTTGGTACATTGACAATCCTGTCTGTAAGGTCATCATGTAGGTTCTGACCCTATCGATACCACTAGCCAAGAAAGAAGGTGAAGGCACAGCATTCTTGGTTGTAAGATCAAGATCACTGTTACTAACCTCACATAGCCTTTACAGAGTGAGGAAGACAATTTAGAAAATTTGAAGGAAAGTCACATTTTTTTAGAGTAATGAAAACTGGCAGAGACAAATGTTTTGCCCAAGAACATGCATGTTTTGCCAGTCTTGTCGTCAGTTAGTAATTTGCAATCCTTGTCAGTGTTTGCATCATCCAGCATTCCAGGCCATGCCAGGGACTAACAAAGTTGTCATGTCCATCTCAGAGTTAAGATAAGATAAGAAAAGAAAGAACTTCCAACTTCTGTTAAAACCCTGCGGATAAATGTTCTACCACCAACCAAAGCCAGACGGAAGATTACTAATGAAAGGTTCCTTCTTTTGTCTGGTTTGAAGCAATAAATGAGAATGAGACGGCTTATTTTGCTCACCTTGAAACTTTGTCCACTGGACCAGCTTTGACATCAATGGTGAGCTCCTCCATGTTATTCAACCAATCAGCTCGCTGATGAAGGGTCCAGGCTGGTATAGGTTCTAAGATTGGAGGAAGAAAGAAACGAAAACAAAGAAAAAACAAAATGATGTAATATGTTTCATGACTGAGATGTATGAAAAATCTGCATTAATATTACAAAGTTCTAGTAAGAATACTGCTGTATTCATGTCTAACCACATTACAAGTTAACAGACTCACTTTTGATGCATTGATGAAAGGCATGCTCTGTATGTATGTTCCATATTTTCAATTGATCTGTAGTATCAATATTAAAAAGTGTCGATGCATCAGTCAGTACGCGCCCTTCCCTTACAGTCAAACAACTTCTTTGGAGACTACTCAACTTTAGTACTGTACATCAATACAGAATTTGACTTATATAATTAGAGCCATTGGAAAATGTGATAGCGTACAGAATGTGCCAAGAGGTCACAGTGAGTGTATCAAAATTCAAAGGTCACAGTGAGAACATGTCAAAGGTCACAGCCAGATATGTGAGTCCCTCAATGAGGCTCTAGCTCCTGGATGGTAATTTTGAGGCAGTTTTATCTTCAGGGGACTAAAGATACTAAAGACAAAATATAAGATTGACTAAGATCATATTAGAATGTTTGGGGAATGGGGGAGGGTGAGAGGAGTATCTAATTCTGCATACTGGATTTATTTGATAACATTTTTCAATTTAAGTATAATGCTATACAGTACATCCACAAGAAAAGTCTTAAAAATTGAAAAATTCACAGAAAAAACTAAATCTTAAGACCGACCTTGGATGTAATTGAACAAACTCACAACAATTTCCCTGTGTGACATTGTTACACTTTAACAATTAGGTTTGATAAGTGTTTGACAGAACTGATTTGATCATCAACAACATTTCCACATATTCATACAGTAAAATAGCATCTGAAGCTAAGTCAACTAAGACATGTAATGTCTCTCTATCCATTATCTCCTTTGAAACTTCACTGACAATTTCCCCAATTACCTTTTTCTCCTATTTATAACTTATTTTTTTCACTATTTTTTTTTTTATCCCTTTCTTCAAAAACACCAGACAATCCCTTGCTCTGGATTCCACTGAACCTATAATGCCGCCACAGTGATGACACAAACGTCAATTCTCATTAGTCTGGAATAAATCCTTACCGTCAGACTCTGCATTTGCGTGGAGACTCGAGAGGTCTAGCGATGGCACCAGATGGTCTTCGTTATCCTCTTCCTGTGACGGCCTCGAGACCTTCGGACTCGTCGATCTCGATCTGTCATCCTCTCTGTCGTTGGACGGGCCCGACTTTGACTTCTCCAAGCCGGTGTCGGCTAACCTCGTCTTTTTCTTGCCGTGTTTAGATTCGACAGCTCCAACCTCTGGGCTATCGACATCCCTGACTCTGAGGTCATTGGCTTCCTTGCTATATAGTCTTGTTTTCTTTTTGCCCTTTTTCTTTGGAGAGCCAGCTATGTCATGCTGACTTTTATCTTTTGTGTGTTCGTTTTTAGATTTCAGAGGGTTATCGTTGGCAGTGTCGTGCCTCTTCTCTTTCCCTTTGTGGCCCCTTCCCCCTTCCTCCACCGCTCCTTGAGGGGCACCATCTGTCCCAAACTGCTTCTTTAGTCTCGTAGCCATAGCAGCCTCTGCAAGAGCCTTGTGTGGTGAAATCTTGTGTTTGCCTTGTGGGTGATGATCATGTGACGCGTGTTGAAGAGACCCATTGGTCAATACCGAGGGTCCGCTCCCAGTACTACTTCCGAAAATGTCGCCACTTTCAGACCTGTTGAGAAATCAGGAATTATACAAATCAATTCCAACCTATTTGAAGTTGCCACAATATGTTCGATTGCTACGAGGCTTACAAAGTTGGGACAATATTTTCATCAAAATACATGAAAAATTCCAAAACATTCTAGGCACGGTAGAAAGATGGTGCTAAGGTTGTGGGGAGACAGGTAAGTGAAGAACAAAGTCAATACTGCAATTTCAAAATCCAAAAGACGTATACCCACAGGTGGTAGAGGAAAAGCAGGGCCTAAAATAATTATAAAAAAATAAAATAAATAAATAAATAAAAAATTAATATGAAAAACTTAAAAATTAATTTATGTAAACCCAAATTCTTCTATGATAGTGGGTAAGATACTGAATCACTGTGACCATCAATTCAGCATAAATCGTAGTAATATACATTATTTCGGCCCAGAAGAAGAAAAAAACAGTTTACCTCTCTCGACTCCTACTCCTGGCTCTAGTCTTCGGTGGATAAACACGACCCTCTGTCAACTGATGAAGAGAGCAGAGAACGTAAGTTATTCTTAGATGGATGACAATATTATTGTATGCTGCTTAAAGGACATATCTTCAAGTAAGTTATACTTAGAGGGATGACAATATTATTGTATGCTGCTTAAAGGACATATCTTCACTCCATGTTTTCAGTTGCACATCCTAGCTCTTTCTGGTAGGTAACTTTCTCAAGTTATGACCAAACCAGTTTATAATAGTTCCTCAGGATCAAACTGGTCTGTTTTAGTTCTTCAAGGACCAAATGAGGTTATTGCAGTTTCTCCAGAACTACATAAATGGATCATAGGTCTTTCATGGCTAGTTTAGTTTATTACACTTCCTAAAATTATATAAATCAATCATGAAACTAAATCAGTTTACTTCCTCAAGGCCCAAACTAAGTTTATTATATTTTCTACAGGTTGAAACTAGTTCAGAACAGAACATCACAAATATAAACCAGTTTTCAAACACTCCTCAAAGAACTCAACTTCTATCCATTTTCTAGACAAAACTTCCTCTCTCAATGTCCTGTGATTTATGTGAGTAGTACGCCAGATGCGTTCGACTAACCTTTTGTAAAACGGGAGACTCTCTCTGCACGCTATCGAGGTCAAGTTCTGTTAGTTGCGTAGGAACACCATCCTCTGTCTGATCCACTGACCTAAATGAAAAACATCATCAAAGTTGTTGATTTTGATAACCAAACCTCTACGATCCTCTTACATTCTTGATATTTGTTGTTTTTGTATTACAGACATTATTATTGTTGCATTAATTGTTTGTATCAAATTTTGTTTGTCAAATAAAAGAAAAACTACTCTTAAAACTAGGACGTTTATGTAAGTCTGTCGACTTTCTTTCAATTAATTTGTCTGGTATATTTAAAATGAAAGGACCAGACTACCGGTATAAAGTAATCAGTCACACAGCTGACTTTTGTATATTTTTAAAGTTGACTGAGCGAGTATGAGCAACTTGAAAATTGCACTGCGTTTTCAGCCATGGAGATATATACAACTCAAGAGCTTGGTGCTTGTGGGGGGGGGGGGGAGCGAAAAACCCGGCCTGTGGCCTGTGGTCTGTGAGTTTTATTAGATTTGCATAAACATTGTATTTATAACAGAAGGAAGAAATTATCTGGAATTTGACCAAAGAAATTGCTACAAAGTAGACAATTTGATTAAAAAATTTATGTAACAAGATTCATTACCTCTTTCCTTTCTTGCCATTTCTATGAGTTCTTGGTGGTGGAGTTCTAACTTCTGGTACCTTTTGAGAAAAACAAATTAATCATGATTATAATGATCATAAAAAAGACATGTATATGATGCAGTTATTTGAAAGACAAAGGTAAGGGTTGGAACATCTCAGACAAGAAATAATGACAGTAATCACATGAAACAATGCACACGCAATCCCAAAGAAACGGAGGATTCGTGTGAGCAATTTTGTGGTACCATTATTGTAAAACGATGACATACTTTATCATAAACAGGACTACTTCTTTCGACTTGATGCAAGTCATCTTCCTCATCTTCTCCAAATACATTGTCTTCATTGTCCTCATCATGAAACCTTTTGGAACAAGAAGACAGAAATGACATGTTTTGGTGAGAACAGCTAAATAGTCAAGAATTTGAGACCAAACTTGATGGGGTGGAGTTCAGTAATAGAAATTTTTCATTTCTGTAAGAGAGAGAATAGTTTACATCTCATGATCTCAAGTGTATATTACAGGGAAGTAATATTTACCTAACAGTTGAATCTTGCAATGGAAGGGAGGAGCATGGGAGGCAGGTGGTGGAGGGAGGGTGGGAGTGAGGGGGGAGGAGGGGGTGGATGGAAGTGTTATTGAGAACTCACCCTCCTTTGGCATTAGTACTGTAAGAGAGTAACAATAAAATGGGGGACATACTGACGATTTGATTACAACAAATTCTTTGGCCAATTGAAAGTTTCTAATCATTAAAATAAAGAGAAACTGAAATTTCTCTTTCATCCTTCCTTCCTAGAAAGTTTAACCAAATGTGATCTGAAATAGAAACCTCACCCGTCGTGTTTCCTTCTTGAACTAGGTCCGTTTGTGTTGTTTAGGTCTTTGTCTCCCTTCTTGGTCTCGTGTTTGGCCGGCAGCACCTTGTTCCCTTTCTGTGAAAAGGAGGATAAAAGTACAGACACCTTTTAAAGTAAATTTAAAAGAACACTGGAAAAGTGAGTAATAAAACTAACAATAAGATATTATAAGCTTACCAGCCCCTACCAGGAGAGAATGAACCCTGGATATAAAATGAAAGACAAGTACAAGTGTCCCTGTAACAAGAACATTATGAAAGCTATTGATATTTACAGAGCTTTCGAGTGTAAGCACCATAATGAAAATTATGGTGAGTTTGAGAGTACTAAATGAGACACTCAAACAGACTTTAGATTGGATGTTGACTTGGTTCCATGACATAGAACAGCAAAGAACAATCAGTGAATCCTTTCCAAATATCAAACTGGCTCCAAAGAATGTATTACATTCACTTCAAAATACTGTAATTAAATTACTGTTACCCATCTTTTCATCTCCTCTATATGTATGAATAGCAGTTTATTATGTCTGTTAAGAGTCTAGATATAAATGGGAGCAGAGAGCAAAGAGAGACAGATCTTCCCATCCCACTTCTTCAACTCAATTTCATAACACCGTAAAGTCTAACAAAGTTTTAACCTATATAATTGAATTGTCACATTTCAATATTTTTTTGTCAGAATTCAATTTCGAGGTTGTATCTTCGCTGTCCCAGAAGACGTTCCACCTAGAAGGGATAAATGTTTTTGAAAGTGATGCCTGGAATTTGAGGAGTGTCATGAATATAAACATTTGTGACAGTTTTAAAATGCTATGATGGGGGTAGTTAAAGGATTTTTGCAAATTCTAGGTGGTATTTTTGGCATGGAGGAGGGCTGGGGGGGGAGGGGAGGGAAGCTACTGTTGTATTTGCATAGATATTTATAGCTGAGAATACAAAATAGTAGGTTTGAATGTAAGTTCCATGGTGGTGCATAACATCTTCATTTTATGTCATTAATACTGCGGACAAATATGCTACGCAAAATGGCCACATATGATCAAGCTTCAGTGAGCAATTAACACATCATCAGTCTTCAAATAATTTTACCCCATTTCAACATCTGAATGTCTCATTTCACCTTCCTCCACATCTGGGAATAAACTGGTGGATAGAGACATCCAGTAAATTAAATTGGGTAAAGTTTAGCAACCATTTGACATCTTAAACTTTGGGGCTAACATGAGAAGACTTAAATGAGAGATTTACTGCATTCATGAGCAAAATCTAGAGGACGACGTTTACTCACCGAAGATGACAGAATCATTCCATGAGTTTCAAAAAACTTGAAAGCAGATGAGTCTGGGGCGTTCTTGGGGAGTGGCGTCGTAGGTGGCGACAGACTGTCCACGCTGTCAAAAGAATATTGTCGGACTCTGTCGATGACGTTCTTAGATGGCGAGTCTCCTGGCTTGTGCGAAATTCCTTGGCTGTCGAGACCACAAACGGGAGAAAATATGTTGGTTTTTTTTTTATGATAGTTGTGAAATTTCGTTTTGCCATGAAGTTTGTGACAGTTCTTCCGTAATCAGATCTCAAAGTAAGATACATTGTTCTGAAGCAAAGAATTAACTAGAGGTACTAGCTATTTTTTACAATTAAACTTCGCTGACATGCAAACACTTTAATGTAACCTCAAGCTACGTATTGCATTAATGTCAGGTGGATGCTAAATCCCTCTGCAACAGATTGTTTTCTTTTCAGACACACACAAGATAGTAAACGAAGGCCTAAAGACACGTTTGCAGCAATAAATTTATGCTCAGAGGACATTACAGAAAGAGATGAGGAAGGAGAAGGTGACAGGGGAGGGGGGGAGGGGGAGAGGAAGGATCCCGACTGTCATTTACTTAGTAATACCATATCGGCAATTTACACAAACTGTGTCAAGTAAAATAAAAATAGTGCAATGGGTCCATAATGTACTGTGGACTAATTTACTTTTACAGAGGACATCTGTTGGTTAAATGGCATATACTTTGGAGAGAAACTTTTTAAGTTTGAATGATGAAACATGATTAATATACTGAGCTATGAGCTAACCTTTGATGTGAATTCATAGCAGCTTCTTTCTCTTTCTTCTGGAGTCTCTTTGTCCGAGGAGTTGGTACTGGAGCTGCGGGATTGTTTTTTTTTGTTTTAAGAGAAGGAAAGAAACACTGGGTGTTACTGCTGAAGTAACCTCCTGGTTAAAATGTATCATTAAAGAAGTAGAAATTTATGATTTAACTTAAACCAGTTATGTCATTCTCTTTCTCTAGATATGAATTAAACTATGAAAGTCTGGTGAAAACGGGATGTTTCTTTCCCCTCACAGTCTCAATCTTTCAAAACTCATAACTATTAAAATAATGTCATCATAATTAGGCCAACTGGCTTTTTAAATTTTTTATATTGCTCTTGGGTATACTGCAAGTTCATGTAGACTTTATTTCATGACCCTTGCGGTAATTTCATAAGTACATCTCAAGGCAATGAAAAGCGGAACCAGAAATTATGACGACATAAACTCATTTGGACTGTTAAATAATTCCTTTGAGATTCATAAACTGTCAATCCTTTCCTTCCTTCAGACTTCAGACTTTTTCTAAGGAAATCCCTAACCAAATGTTGATTCAGGGATTACCAAACCTGTAGGATTCTTTCAAATGGAGTATATAAAAAAAACTGCAGAAAAAAAAAGGTAAACTGAGAAAGGAGTACAAACCAAATCCCATAACGAAAAGAAATTCTTTATGACAGAGGAAGAGGATGAGAAAATGTTGGTCAACCTATGAGTCACTTTGGGAGTCTGAGGAAGTCCCACAAGAGCATGAAATAACTGACAAAATCTGTTCTTGCAGTCACAAGACTGCGAGAAGGATATTCCGGGAATAGTCTTAAAGAGAATGTCAACCACAACAGTGCTGTGTGAGGTGGTGGAAGAAAGGGGGGGGGGGGGGGGGGTGGGACTAACACCCCCTTCAAGCTTTAGCTTGTTTCACAGATTGTCAATTATTGTAAAATAAACCGTTAAGCATGCTCCACACTGCCCGACTACCCCGTGATTGGTCACATTTGTTAAGACAGTATAGTTTAAGTCGCCAACCACAGCATACTGCCCACTGCCCGTCTCAGAAACGCTACACGTTCAGTCCTACCGACTGAAGCCACTGCATCTTCAAACTGACCGAATCTTGATCAGTTGTAGTCTTAAGCACATGCACATTGGCACACTATTCAGGATTTTCCACGGACTGATGGTCAAGTCGGGTCGGGTCATGATGAGTCGGTCAGTGTGTGGCCGGCCTAAAACTCTGACAGACTTGTCAGCCAAAGTTTTCATACATGTATACAAAAGTATGTACTAAAGTGTTTATCCATTTTTACATGTTCTGCATAGCAATTTACTGTGAGATACCAGCTAAATTATTCTCAGCTTCTGGGCTTGTTTTGGGAAATTTAAAACAATTGAAATTACAATGCTGGAAGATAAAGTAAACATTTTAATCTTCATCTTCCATCTATGGACATTTTCCATACATGTATATGTATGGATATATCCACCTATGGATATATGCTCGTTACACATCTACATCTTTTAAATCTACATATGACATTTCAGCAGGCTGCTTGTGAATGTTGCTGACAAGTTTTAAGTCACGTTCATTTTTAAGAGCATTTTCATAAGAGGTGAATTCAGAGGCAAAGTTAATTTACACTTCTGACATTGGTCAAATAATTTTATGTTTGTTAAGTTTATGTCTGGTCCCCACCCCCCGCACCCCTCACATCCTTACCATTTTTCTCAGGAGAACCAAACAAGTGTTGGCTGATACATTCTTTAATGGCACGGTCAACAACCCTGTGTAAACAAAAGATAAAAAGAATCTGTCTCCATTTGATAACCAAAGTTTGACAGTATCAAAGACATTGCTGGTTGCCATGGTCATTAGAAGGTGATCTACCTTACTCTACTCTCCCCAGCCAGCCCCTTCAACCAAAACACATTCAACGGCAGTTCAAAATTGAATCTACTTGCTTTCAGGTGCATTTATATACTTTATTTCAAACTGATTTGTTTCTTAATACAGCTGCAGTGACCTTTTAGCTCTCTATCTAGAAATTTTGATGCGTGATTGAACTGTCTTCAAAACTCTATAGATGAGATTTGAGTCATTTCCTTGTTATTACTGAAAACAGGAAAATGCTATCAAACTCTACGTACGTAAGTTTGCAGAAGTGATTTTCTATCTCTTTGAAGTTAACCTTCTACAAACAAACCGTTGAACAGGGAAATAGGTTCTTCTCTTTTTTCTTTCTTTTTTTTGACATATCATGACTGATCATCCCACATTATGTAGCTAATTAAACCTACATGATAAAATCCACATACATAACCTAGTCTATGTACAAAAACTGCCCATACTGACCCAACTTAGAATGTTACAATGAAGATGATCTGATGCGCACTGACCTGTGAAAACTTTAAGTAGAATCTCCCCTTGTTTTTGTAACTTTTGTGAAAATGTTAGTTTTGATGATAGGAACATATATGTATTTTTTAGATCCTCCTGCAAGCAGAAACTCGCAAAGAAGCCATCATTGGCTTATCAAAGCCGCAAGCTGACCGAAGTCAGTCTCTTAGATTCATATTTAACGTCCATGATTATGAATTGTGAACATGATTATGACTATGAACATATGAATGATTATGAACATATACTAAACTAAACAGCTAACATTGTATTACTAAAAAGCATTAGCTATCTATTATGGATTGACAAATCAATTTCATCTAGCAGATCACAACAATGGGAAAGTGGACACTCTATCTTAAAAGCTTGATTAAAGAATTATAGTCTGTTGCCCCTTGCCGTTAATCCTTGTTGCTTGTCGTAATGATTTCCTGTACATGTTAATCCTTCCCGACTGTGAAAACAACCTGGAGCATATAAAATTATCGAGGAAGTTATTTTGGGCAACGAGCACATTTAGCACGCTAAAGTTTTGAGGCGAGCGAGGGTGAAATCTAACGCCTACAGCTCTTCCGTGAGAGAGAGAGGAAACTTACTCTATTGCACTATCACTAACGATGGGTGATGGTACTGTACTGTCGCTATCCAAGTTGAATGGAGACAGTGCCCTCTCATCTGCGCTGGAGATATCGCAAGGACTGACAAAGAAGAGGAAACAGCATTTAAAGGAACTTCCCCCTAAGAGATGCTATTTCAATAAAAGGAACTTCCTCTAAGAGACGCGATCACATTACGTCAAGAGAAATGCCAAGACTTACCTTGTTTGGATATTTACAAATCAACACAAATGTTCCTGTGTCCCTCACAACATCTGCACACTCTCTACCGTGTCTAGAGTGACCTGGTGACCTTTGGCACTGATCCCCCCCCCCCCCATGGTGACCGGCAGTCAACCTACCTCCTTCTCATTCTACCACCCAAACTGTCTAGTTGTGCACTCTATAGAGTGGTCAAGATCTGGTCAGTCACTGTAGAGTGGGTGGGCAGTTGTTGTGAGGAGACAGGTAAGTGAGGAAGTGAAATACATTATGTTAATCCTAGCGGTGTGAGCATGGTTGCTACAGAAACATGTGAAAGCTGTTTACAATGCATGAGTTGTGACTTAAAAGAGAAGCAAACCCAACCATCATCACTCATCTTATGTGAGATACAAACAACTTTTGTTTAACAAGGTCCTCCAACAGCTAAAGAAAAATCTGCATTGCCTTTGGGCGATTTCACAGTTTTTAACGTTTCTTCAGAAATAGGACCTAAGACTTGGAATAATCTACATCTGGCATCATGAAGACACATTTGATTGAATTTGAATGGTGCATTCATTGCATTCATTTTCTTTCAAAGAGATAGATTTTCAACGTTGAAAATAAAAAACTTCCTTAACATGACCTAATACCAACATTAGTTCCAGTGACATTAATTGCCTACATTCACCCTTGTGAATTTAAAAAGGGGGATAGGTTTATTCACCTTCACATTTATTACTCAGTTGCAACATGACAGCTACTGACAATAAACCCTGGCGTCTCCTAAACAGAGCGACATTTGCCGAAGGTATTGGACTGATTTCTTCTCCACAAAGATCTCTACCACACAAGCTAACTATGATGATTTGGTTAACTTCTCCTTTAATACCAAAGAAAAATATCTGAAATTTCTAGCAAAGGTGAACAACTTTAGACTACAAAAGATGCATCTACTTGCCTGTTTCAAACTATGCAGTGATTCAATGAAAAGTTGTATCTAACCAAAATGCAAAGAGCTTGGAAGAGGTGGCAGGGTGTGATTCCTAGTGACAAGGGTATGCACAATTCTATGTCTTATGGAAACACCCCTTCAAGGGGGATGGTATGACAAGGCAAAGTGGTCATTCGTATTGCTAGAATGACTTTTTTATTGGACAGGACCGTAATATGCTCAAATCACAGGTTTTGCATCCAACTCTGTCTAAGAATCTATGCTGCTAACATATATGAAGCAAACATTAGAAGCACAAACTTTTCTAAGCTTTAAGATTTTATTTTTAGTCACCAAGGTTACCTCATTGCATCCTGGCGATCAAAGCCAAGCCTCCCATCTTCTTTATCCTTCTTCTCCAAGGAATTACTATTAACATCCCGCTCCTCCGCATCTCTCTTGGCAAACTGTAAGAGAAATCGTAAACAAATCAAGTCGCACCTCGCTATCATTTCTGTCGTGGAGGGAGGGTATAAACCTGATTCATCTATTTGTACACCTAACAAAGTCTGAGAAAAGTGGAGAGTCAGGACTGGTTTGAATGATGAGGTGACATCTTTTTCTATCAGAAAGGAAGGAAAGTGGGAGTAATTTTACAGTTTGACTTGATCTATCTCACAAATCAGGAAAGAAAACAGCTAAAGCGAGAAGCAGAACTTCCTTGTCCTAAAGCAGCTTTTTTAACATCAATTTTGATGCAGCTTTGATGCTATTCGATACTGAACTACCATGACAACGCAGTATTCATTTCGGTTGATAGTGGATAGTCAAGTTTCAGTTCAAAATAAAGGGCAAATAAATAATGCCATTGTCTGGGTAAGAAGAAAATAGTTAAAAACAAAATGGAACCCAGACATGATGATGGTTAAAAAGAAAATGGAACCCAGAGATAATGATGCGATGATTACATGAAGAAATCAATTTGCAAATCCACACCTTCAGAAGGAGAGGGAGGTACAAGGGGAGGGGGGGAGTGTTTCTTTATGTAGCAATGATTTTGGCATGCAGTTACCTCCAGCCTATGGGCCTAACCATACATGCATCAAGTAGCTCTAATTTGAAGTGACATATATTTTTCCTTTCCACTTGAGCCCTCTAATTTTCAAACCCAGAAGTCGCAGAAACTTCTGTCGAATGCGTCCAAAGTTCTGCAAATGTGGTTCTGGGATCATGAATGACATACATACATGTATGACCTGTGAAACACGACCCTCTAGAAACAACAAAGTGGAAGATTTTCCACGAGTCACCATCCTCCAATTCTAAAGCAAATACATATGCTCGAGCAACCTTTTTAGTGGTTGGTTAGCAAGTTTACCTATGTACCTAGCAGGGGGGTAGCCGCTGGGGGGCGCTTGGGGCACGTGCTCCCCACTTTTATCCAAAATAGCAAATGTGCCCTACTGGCAAATAAAATGTGCTCCTTTGATGAAGAACTGTCTTTTGGATATCTTAAGCCTTTGTTAATTTTAATATTTATTTTAAATATTTATTTTTAGTCTGTACATGCTATTTTTAAAATGGCATCCCATATCTTTTTGTAGCACGGTTAACAATAAACAATCTCAATAAATACTATTGATAGCATATACTAACACATCAAATATATTTGAGTGATATGGCCGGTGTGTTTCCGTTTATAGCATAATGAGTGGTGGTTTTGGAATGAAGAAAGTGCCCCTCTGATGTTGTACCCCCCCCACTTTTTGGAAGGTTCCTACCCCCCTGGTACCTAGTATTTCTCAAGATAAGATTCAAACTGATCAAACTATAGTACAAAACTCTCCAAGACGTCTCTTCACCAAAATGAACTGCTGAATGAACAATTCATCAGCAACATTACATCACCCAGACCCTTATTGTCGTAGAAGTATTGGTGCAATCACATGTAACAACATGATTTGAAATTTAAAAATTTCTCCCAACTTTTACTGCATTATTTGAAATGAAACTTGAGAAGTCAAACTAATCAAGCACTGTTTATAGTTATGGCATGATAATATCGAATAGCATCGAAAAATCGATCAATATCAGCTCGAGGATGCTTTGAGACTTCAATCTATTCCCATCAACCACAAAATTCAAAATAATATTTAAACAAATACAAATTGACAATAATCCTCAAACACATACATGTATGTATGTACCATGAAATGAATCATGGCAACATGAGAATGTGTTTTATTGCCAATTCTAGGGAGAAAATGACATTCAGTTGCCGTGGCAACCTTAAAAACAGAGAGGTACAGTGGTATTCTCACATGATGAAAATAATAGTCTACATAAGAAGCTTAATTTCCATCATTTAATGATGGAAATTTAACTTTGCTGATCGGGATTCACAATATACTTTCAAGTTGAAACTGGCGTACTGACAAATTTAAACCATTTGGACTGAGCTTTCTTTCAGTGAAAGTGAAAGTGAGAGCGTTCAAAATGTCAACACAGAATTGGAATGACGACAGTTATGTACTGGCGTAGGTACTGTAAGTCTGATGATGGCTTCGAAACCTGGAAATGTGATGTTTGTTGCCAAGGACACGATGAAGTAAGAGGAAGAAAAAGAGGTATTTCGGTCATTAGCAAACTAGGACAACAGCTGAGATGGAACTCCACTGATACGGCATGAAATATGTAAAGGTTGTATCCCAAGTTTGTTGTTGCCAATTTATTAGACTGCTTGAGGGCAAGGGAGAGGGGAGGGGAGAGGGCTGGGGAGAGGGCAGGGGAGAGGGCAGGGCAGAGGGCTGGGGAAGTGCTGTTGATGTTCAAAATTTATTTTGAGTGTTCCAGCAGTTTGCAACCCAGGTCTGATATTGAAAGTGAGGTTAATGGTTCATTTGACAACCTAGGCATTCAAAGTTGTCCAAACAATAAAGTAGGTTATTGTACAAAAGTAAGGTGCAACGAACGGTATAACAAAGCACATCTGTTTGTTGGATTTTTTTGGATGTCCAACAAAGAAATACATTTGATCATTTCAGAGATCTGAGAGAACCTTTACAAATCATTGCTTGCTGCTGTTGGTTTATGTATTAATATATATATAAAACTACCTGTTTCAAGTATTTGATACACTTACAGCTTTGCCTAATCTGTCCTTAAGGTACTGTTCATAAGATACTGGCTTGACTGGCGGTGATCTCTTCTGCACAGCTGGTTTCACCATGATCTGTTTGGAGTTATCTGGTAGGGGAACTACTGACTGGCCATTTTGTTCCTTCCCTCTATTGAACAATGTGTCGTAGTCTTCAATCATGGCTCTTACAGTCATGTTAGTGTAGGCCTGCTCCTGAAGTCCAGCCACACCATCGCTGCATCTGTTAAAAACATCAAATGGATTACTTAATACTTGTCGGAGATCTCTGAGTTTATTTTTAAGTACCTGCACTCATGAGAGAAAAAGTCAAGAACTATTGACCCTGCTTGTCCACTCTGGAGCTGGCGCATGATCTATTAATTAAAGTGAACATCTGGGCTGATGTCCTGAGGAAGCCAGGACATGTTTACCTACAGTAACTGCCACAGGCCAAATACCTGTGAATTATTCTCACATGGTACATAGCAAATCTGTATTACAGTACTTCAATTAAGAACCTGAGTAGTGCTCAATGGGTTCCATAAATTTCTATCACAATGTTAAGCAGGGCAAGAAATTACTATGGAATGCCAAAAGGGCCAAAGGTGATGATTACGAGATCAAAGAATATGACGAAGATAATATAGAGGTAGGCAATGATAATACACCAAGTACACAGTGAAGTATAAATATATACAAACAGTAGTGTATATGTGATTTACTGTGTCCATTTACTTTACATCATTATTGTACACAGTATATCATTGTACAAGCAAGGCCACAGCCACGAATTACACCAATATTTCAGACTTTTCCCAATGGCCTACCTTTAAAAACACATGTTAAAACATGAAATCCTTGTACTACACTAATGTAGTTAAACTGATGCAACAGCTATAATGCACCATTGCTATTGACCTATGCCCCCTTACCCATACGAAACTTTCTCAAAATGGAGAGCTAGGACAACCCTCCCTTAAAACCCTCCCCAGGACGGACATATCGAAAACGACCTTGGTATTACAAACAATGATGTCGAGAATCTCTATATTTGTAAGTTTAACGAAGCAGAACATGGTACCTTCATTTAAGCTAATTTCAACAAATACATTATTAGTATGTCAAGAACATGATACTAAATTTGATCTATTGAGCAAACAGCATTTGTAATTTTAGCTGATCTAATTACCCATACCTAGCAAATAGAAAACGCAATTAATATTGTCATAACACAGGGAATATAATGCATCTGGTTATCAAATTACAAAATGCTATGCAAAATTTCGATGGAAATTGAAAGATACTGTACAAGTGATAAGATGTGTACAGCAGTTTTTGCAAACAGGAACTAGAGTGCTTTATCCGGACAAAAATTAAAGAGCCACCAAAAGCCTGCTACACAAAACTTGAACACTTACAGTAAGATATTCCCTGCAATAACAGTACATGACTGCAACTTTCAAAATGTCCATATAATAACAGTAAGTCTGTAAAGATTGTTTAAATCTAACAATTTCATTTAATTCAAACTACAATACCACCAATTTTACTATGCGGTGTTGTGCACAAAAATGACTTAATGAAACTGAGCAATTAATCTGCCATTAATTGCATCAAACATAACCCTGGCCCAACATTTGATATATACCATACAATGAGCAACTAGTAACATGAATGCCAAATTTGTTTATCATGCTCAGTCAGAGCATTCCAACTTTATTATTAGAAATACAACCATTTCATCATCACACTCTGAACCTGTCCCCTGAAGTACTCTGTGTAAGTACTTAATGATTGCTTCCGTTTGTTTTATACGTCAGAGGGTACACCAGACACCTCTGGCATTTCGTTTTAACGTGGCAGCTCTGTCTTTTAATTCTTACCCAATTCAATCCCCCCTGGTCCCAAGGTTCCAAAACAAAATCCCAAAGAAAACGAAAAAAATTCCTTTATCATAATTTCTGACAGATGCTGAAAACTCTGTTACGATCATGTTTGTGACTTGTGAGCAGAAATTAATTTAATGAGTAGAATTGCGGGAAGCCGTTACCAGACTTTAGCTCCACGAC
>KN892832.1:1563-16942 GCA_000934455.1 Apostichopus parvimensis | reverse complement strand
TGCATAAGTAGATTAGGTACAGGTAAGAGAGGACTAAATTTAACAGGAAAGAGAATCAAAAAATATGTTAAAAAAAAAAACATTTTTTTTTTTTTTGTAGGTTTTACATTTGTAAAGCGCTTTGAGCAGCTTTGCTGATTATGCGCTATATAAATATTACTTATTATTATTATTTTTGGCTAATTATACTGTATGTTGTTTGGTGTGGAATTTTACCAATTCTACTGAGTATATTCTCAAGAGATTATTGTTATTGATCAACCTAAGACACCATCTTAGATTTTGTTTTCAAGAAATTAAAGTTTCAATCCGCTATCAATAAATTAATGAAGTTGACTAGATTCTCAACGTTCCGTCACGGAGGTACTTTATCTTAACAAGTATGGGAAAAAGAGAGAACAATGAGGAAAACGTTATAGCGTACTTATTAATGCCATGATGATAAATGGTGTTATGCAGTATATACTGCAGTGCAGACATGTAGATTGTGTAGCCTGGAGAAACAGAACAGTACAGTATGGTCTACAGGAAGGCTGTATCTTGTGATAAAAATCAATATTAAACTAGAATCAACGGGTCAGATTTGCACTCAGCTTGGTTATGAATCTGTTTCCCCACATGCTAATCAGACTGAAATTGCAATATGAACATGTACAAGTGTATGTGTGTGTAACCAGGGAGTTGTTAACTCCCTGGTGTAACCGTCCATAGGGGAATCATCTGTGAGTAATACTACTACCCTAAAGGCAGAAGAATGCTGAACAGCTGATGACTCCTTCATCTGCTGGTGAGCTAGCTGTCAGAGAGGGAATTCCATGTATGCATCAACTCACTCTATATACATGTATCTAGCTTCTATAAAGGGTGTATTTAATATGTACACAGAGCAACTATAACATCCTGGAAAAGAAGAAATACCTGAATGTAATACAGGCAGTGAAACTCAACACCAGAGTAATACCATACAGCATCAGCTCTAGCATGTACTTGTACAGTAGTCAGACCAATCTATCATTATCTGAATTTAATAAGTGTTATGAATACCACGGTGTACGTATAATGCTGTACTACTTGATTTGCTTGCATCTAGAGAAGACAAGACAGTCTTATGAGAAAAGAAAGTCTTAAAACAGACAGTCTTGTCAAGACAGTCTTGTCCTTTCAAGAGAAGACAGTCTTACAAGAAAAGAAAGTCTTATAAACAGACAGTCTTATCAAGACAGCCTTGTCCTTTTAAGACAAGACAGTCTTACAAGAAAAGAAAGTTTTAAAACAGACAGACAGTCTTATCAAGACAGTCTTGTCCTTTTAAGACAAGACAGTCTTACAAGAAAAGAAAGTTTTAAAACAGACAGAGTCTTATCAAGACAGTCTTGTCCTTTTAAGACAAGACAGTCTGACAAGAAAAGAAAGTCTTAAAACAGACAATCTTTAAGTATCAAGACAGTCTTGTCCTTTCAAGAGAAGACAGTCTTACAAGAAAAGAAAGTCTTAAAACAGACAGTCTTATCAAGACAGTCTTGTCCTTTTATGACAAGACAGTCTTACCAGACAAGGCAGTCTTAAACAGAGAGTCTTGTCAAGACAGTCTTGTCCTTTAAGACAAGACAGTCTTATCAAGACAGTCTTGTCCTTGTAAGACAAGACAGTCTTAAAGGGATATTCCTGCACATAGCAGACAATCTGTAACAATTAAAATAGAGACAAAAGTATTCAAAACATTTAGTTCTCCATCAAAACATCTTGTCCCTATATAACCTAGATACACAGTACTTACAATATGTTGTTTCAATCTAGTATAAATATTTCCTTATATATACCAGGAAGTGGATCACAGTGGGTAGTCTGTGATATCACCAGGGGATATGTTCTTAAGCAGATTTTAATACTCTACAGTATACTGTACAGCATATACTCCTTGTTGAGTTTATACTTGAAATAATATACTAGTATACATTAGCAGTATTTACCTAGCCTTCAATGTTTCTCTGTTTTGTTCTCTGTAGCATTTTCATCAATTTTTGTTTCGTTGAAATTCCTCTCTGGATAAATGTATTTATGTATTCAGTATTGGTATTACATATCTGTACAGGCACTGTGTTTGTATTGTGACATCAACTGTATGTATGGAGGGACTGAACCAGTATGGGTATTACATATATGCAGTATGTATATATATTTATATATATATGTGGGTACTGTGTTTGTATTCTGACGTCAAATGTATGTATGGAAGAACTGAAGCAGTAAGTTGCAATGTTTTTACCAAATGTTCATTTCGTGTGAATGTTCCTGTTCTAAACCCTCACTTATAATACAGTACATAATTAGCATTCCAATGTTTCTAGGCAACAATCTGTAGTGTGATGTCAGTTCTCGGTATATCGATAAGTTTAATAGCCTGAACTTTCCTTGAAGCTACAGTTTACTCTACATTACCCTTAATGTGCTCCAAACATTGGATGGATATACAATTTTTTATAAGAAATCATATTGAAAATTTGATACCTCTGGGAGAGGCAAGTTATAATAGGAAGGAATTCTTAGGAACATTTGAGTTTTTTCACCAAGCTCTCTGCTGCAGACCCAGCTACACTGAACCAGCTACACTCATAGGCTTAGGAGGTGGGGGGGGGGCTTGGGGGGCTACATCCCCCAAGCAAATAATTTTGTAAAAATTCGAGCACTATGAGGAGAATTTTTCGGGCACCTACTGAAAGAAAAATTAATTGCAATATGTTTTTCAATGGTTAAACTGATATTATTATTATCATTATTATTGTAACGACTTCTCGCAAAATTCTAACCGATATGGAACGGTAATAACACGTAAATATGTTTGTATGTAATTGGCATGCGATGCAATAACCGATGCGTGCCTATATGATGTGTAGATTAAGATGTTGAATGCGCGCGAAGGCGCGTGAAAATTTTTTCGGGCAAGTTACAGCCCCCCCCCCAAATCAAACTGGGCTCCTACGCCTATGGCTACACTATATTATCCTATACTCCCTCCTCTATTTGGAGTAGTATCTGTGTACCCAGAGAGTAAAATATTTACCAAGCTACAGTAACCCTTGCTCCAAGTTATATGCACTGCATGAACACAATATACAACCATTGCACTATGTTAACTTTACCTCCATTTTCTTCAACTGGAAAGGATGCCATAATTGTGTTGTTAGTTTTGAATCAAAATATCTGGGTAAATCCTTCCACAAAAGTACTTTCAACAGGAGTTCATAAAAGTTATTCCAATTAATCCACAGACTATCGTGAACACTATTTTGTAGAGACCCAAATCTATCTCGCAACAGACAAAGGCAGCGAACAAAACCCTTTCGTGCGAATAAAGTCAAAATCCAAAGAATTGATCCAACTGTCTAAACACTGTATGTTCATGACCAAGCTTGAAATCTTCTACAACAAAACTCTTACATCAATATACATGACAATATCTGACATTAAATATTCGCACAGAAATAACATCCACACGGAAGTGGTAATATTTCCTGGTGGAAGCAATCTACTCCCAGCCGACTTCCTATAGTAGGCAGTAACAACTGTGATTAGATATCATCTCCTGGTATATAAGTGTGAAGGCTTGGAATGCAGCAGCGATGACTAAAGCCAGCTCATCTCTGCCAATTAATGTGACCTAACCTTAGCCTAGCTGGAAATATCTTGACAGCCCTTCCTATTGCCATGATAACAAAACACAAAGTGAAAGTCAATCCCGGATCATTTTTTTAATATCCTGATCACCCCCTGCTAAAAGAGGCCACTTTCTGAGGAAATTTTATACTGGTATAGGCTCATCTTTCAGACCACATTACATGTCAAACAAGCTAAACATAAATCAGTATTTCTGTGCCTTTTTGTTATAACACTTCTCTCTCTTATTTTACACAGATATGCCTTTACCATGTCTTATAAATTGAAATGAATCAACTCTCCAGGGGAGATGATATTTGTGACTCCACAATGAATGTATACTGTAAGTAAATCTATGTACTTTCAGATGAACAATAGCTCAAGCACTGTTCCAATTCCCTATGATAATAATGGAGTGTCCCATTCCTGATTGAACAAAACACCTTTCTCCCAGCAGTGTGTCTGGAATAAACCATATACAATACTAGTACATGATGATATTAATACGTTGAGTCATGGTGATACAAACACCATGGCACCATTTAGTGAGCTGTAAATAGCAGAGAAATTAAACCTACTGTATGGATTCATCAACAACTTACATTTTCATATATATTAATCTGTTGTGCTGCACATCCCATGCATCTACTCACTACAACTACAATTTTCAATGCATTAAAAATTGATGGCAATTAAAACTCATAACAGATTCCAGCCTGTGTATGCAGCCAGTCAAGCAACGTTGATCGCTCCACTGTATGTACAGGCTAGGCCAGTATGATCAGTTTAAACACAACTGGAATATACAGTAGGGGTGAAAATGGGCTAATGAACTTTATCCAAGGGGGTGCCAAAAATTGACTACTCAGACAGGAATTTGTTTGGGCTACAGTTGGTGCGAGGTGAAAGGTCAAATTCCTAGGATATCAGAGGAGAATCCTTTTAGGGTTGACAGAGGTGAAGTGGAGGTATTCAAATTTTCAGTTCTAGTTTTAATTTCATGGTCAAAATGAAACAGAGGAGCCATGAATCAAGGATACACAGGGGCACCTGCTGGTATGTAGAAAGTTACATGAGAGGCGGGAAGGGTGGAGGAGGGGTACGGGTCAGTGTTGTAACATCAGAGGCACTTTCTCCCTGAAGAAGAATTTTTGTACATATATGTGTAATACCTGTAGGTTCTTAAAACTGTACTTTGATTGGGAACCAGCCATTTTTGTTGCCAACATTTACAAATTATATTTCCACATCTTAGAGCTTAGATGATGTCTCACTTGATGAACGAATTTGAATTGTCTTTGAAAAGAAATAGATTGCATCCCCTTGGTTTCTTGATGATCCAGAAATGTAATTAACCTTTCAGGGTCACATATAAAAGCCTGATAATTGAGCAGTTTATTTTGCAGAATTATGAATTTTCATACTGTATGTCACAACTTTCATCAATATTTCTCTCTCATTATGATCTAACTTGGTTATAAAGTGTTTTATACAATGATGTGTACACACTCAAGCCAACAAAGGCCTTTATTTTTCAATTCAAGTTGAAAAAGAACAAACCTTTCTTTTACATTCATCTCTCATCAGGGGAATTGAGAGCCATGTCTAGCCACAGGGACAAATGTCACAGGGGACTCTTTTGTAGGACCACATTTTTACCTTAACAGTACATTTATGAGAATGACTGAATGAGTACCAATTGTTTATATTTCTCCATGGCCCTTAAATGATCAACGACTGCATCACCCTCCCCCCCCCCCCTTGACACCCATCTACCCCCTCCCATCAGGTCTATTCCTCCTCTTTATAAACTTTAATGGCTTAATTCTGAACTGGAGCCAAACTCCATGTACTGAGTATGGAGACTGAACATATAAATTAACAACAAATAATCATGATAATATTAATAATATTAATAATAATAAATAAATTAGATACATGTATGTTGAGTAAAAGTCACATACATTAAATATTCCAGACAGTTCTCTTGAATAGTTCGACATTTAAAATCGCCATAATTTATTAACTAAACAGTCTGGTCCAATACAGTACTGTACTCTGTATTCAATATAGCTACTGTATGTACAGCGATGTGTTTTGCAAGTAAACATGTGCATAGTACGTACATACTGTACAATGTAGAAACTGCCAGCCTGTCAGTTTGCATGTACACTAACATCATACAGTGCCTACAGTATATAGAATAATAATAATGTAGATTTATATAGTGCCACTCCAGGAAATGATTACCTGCCCATGGAACTTTGAATGCCTCTGATGCCTTGGTGTGTTGAAATCTTAAAATAGCTAGTTGCTGACAAACAAATGCTATGCAGCTAGACTAATATTTATACTACAGTATGGTGTCTGTGCAGAACTAATAATGGAAATCCCAGGGTTAGATTCCTACCAGGTATACAGTATGGTGTCTTTTACAATAAACTAATATCATGGAAGTCTTAGGATAAGATTCCTAGATATCATCTGGAGTAATATTATCTATAGCTCCATAATTCTATTGTGTAATATATATAGTTGTAGTATCAGGAGAGGCATACCCAGCATGCCTGTAATTCAATCCACCATATCACTGGAATAGATCAAAAAATATTTTCACCAGTCTTAGATCTTAGTGACTGCCCAGACTAGGTAGAGCTGTATCTTCTGTATGATAAGGTTAGTATTAATTATCTATGATACACAAGTACAATAAATCACTTCTATACTGGTCAACTAATCTCGCTTGGGGTCCTTAAAAACAGAAATAAATAACAGGCTGGAAAGATAATTTAGCAGTAATCAATGGACTGATTTAAACACATTGCATGTAATATGAACTTTACATTAAGAAGATCTTGCATTGTCCCTCAGGACTACAGAAGTTCTGCATAAATTTTTCCAGTCTAATTTAAAGGTTACATGATAGTTACGGGATATTATTACATTTAAAACAATTTATCTAAATAAAAATATTTAAAATAAAATAAAGCTGTTAGCAAACTGCTTTCTATCCACTTAAGAGCCTGTGTGAGAGAATGGAGTAAGTTGGCCTGACGTTTCGATTCTTGCAGGATCTTCTTCAGAGTTGTCATTTAGCCTCTAAAGAAGATCCTGCTAGGATCGAAACGTCAGGCCAACTTACTTTTACACTTAAAAATATTTAGTTAAAAGCTTTCTCTTGACATGGACCTTAAATCTGTGACTTAATACAATCTACAAGATCAAGTATGATTACTGTACACTGTGTACAGCTAAAACTGTTGTATACAATGAAAATGAGTACAGACTCATTCCAAGCATGCAATTTCAGTAATATCATACAATGTTTACTTACCAGTCTCTAACAAGAACAGTAAAGGCACAGAGTAATGTAATATGAAACCTTTTTCAAGGACCGTATGTCATGTTTGTAATAAACCATACCAGCAAATATTTGTTTTCAACATCAGCTGACAACTGCATACCATCAAGAATCCATTAAATTATATAGATATTCACTAAAACCGACAAGAAACAAGTCTGCAGGGAAGAGATATGCCCATTTTGCAACAGTAGAGGACTTTGCATTGCACTTACTGTACTGTACTGCATAGCACTGTACTTACATTATACATTTATCTACAGTATGTTACTGTACAGTACATTACAGTACGGTACAGTTCTAACTATACAGTTTGTAAAATAAGGACAAAGGAAGGGGTCAACTTGTCAAGCTCCGCATTCATTAAAGCTTAACGAGTAATACTCACAATTAGAGAAATACAAGCACTGACCAAACTGTATCAATCAAGAATTACGGTTTTTATCAACGGTCTACCGTGCGTTTATCGCAGGATAATGATCAAAAGGGTTATAACCCAAGCGATGCACTAGGCCTACGCCAAGTGCATCCAGCGATAGGGTTATATACCCTGTTCTTTCATACAAAGCATAAAAAAAAAAATTGATTTTCATCTCAGAATGTTATAATTTCTTAAATACTTCAAAAGAAAAAACAACAACAATTGTATCAAAGGGTACCCCATGTTTCTTTAATTTCATTTTAGTTAAAATTCTCAGTCCAATGTAAATATGCACAAATAAAAGTAACAATCTTGAATATCAATACTAGTCTGACTAGAGACATTGAACAACACTACGTTATACAGCATAAGGATCTGGCGCTAGGGCATACTGTGCCTACATCCAGTGGGCATAGCAATAGGAACCAGTGAATTCAGCGATAAAGAGAATTTATCTTAAAGTCATTGTGTATTACGGATATATGTGTACTTACTGTAGTAAAGTACACTGTATACTGTGCTAAGCTATAGTTACAATTGTAAACATGTGAACAAGTGCATCAAGAAATTTCTTAAACAAACAATTGACTTATGTAGTATAATGGCTGTAGCATTTGTTCGGACGCAAATTTACGAGTGCACCAGGACATGTAACATTACTTAATTTGGATCTTCACATTTACTGTTCCTTGAAACATGCATTTCTTGACATTTTGGCTGCCCTTTTACTGGTCACTTACTCCATGCCTAGGCCTGTCAGTTAGACATTATGTAAGAGTTATCCACGGTGTTCCGACATTGGCTATAGTCAACTGTTGTGTGTAACTGTCTTTCGTTGGTTCGATTCCTTGGGTTGCTGCTCTCAGGACTTTTGAACATTGCCTATTTTGTTTATTCAAAGCCTCCAATAAATTCTGATAAGTACTAAATACTTGCGTTAGGCCTATTTTTGTTTTGATGGCCGCTTAATGCTATAATATTAATAACATTAATGCCAGGATTGCTAAATGAGGTTATCGCTGTTGCTCGTTGCTACGTTAAGTATACTTCAGGCAGCTAGCTAGAATTCTGGTCATCACGTGGTCAAGGTTTACACCGAGGGGCTACTGTAGTTTTCATACCATAAATGATCTAAATTCGTTTCAAACAAGTTCTGTGATTCATTTGCTTTGAATTGGCTTAGACAGCTAGCTATGGGATCGGGATTTTAGCTTGCCGAGATACTTTTTTTGCAACTTAAGTTTATCAGCCAGTGAGTTTACCGTGCAATTATCTCAATTATTTCACAATTACTGAAGCCTGCATTTTACTGTTTAGATAACAATGACATCATCATGTGTGGTTCACTGTTCATCAGCCGGCTATCAATTCTAACCTAAACAGGTGAAATTACATTTCTGAAAATAGTGAACCAGGAGGTTACAATATGTTTGTTCACAAACACCATTATAATGTTTAAGTTCCTGAGAAACATATATCAGTTGTTTTCCAAACTAGATTTAGAATTTACCAGAACTGAAAGCTTTTACTGTAACTCCTGAATTCAGCCAAATTTGAAATTCACTGCAACCCTACTTACAGTAGTAACACTGACTGTTAATTATTGTCCATCCAACTGCAGAATGAATACAATCAGTGGCGGAGCTAGGGGTATTGGTCAGGGGGGGCTAGAATGGTCTGTAGGGGTGCTTTCGACACTATCTAAGCGGAGCGCCACCACAGGTTGGCGCTGAGCGTACAGAAAATTTTTGAGTTAAGATACTCCCTAGACGCAGGAAATGACCCTTTCCGGGCCTTGCTAATTTGCAGATAAACGAAGAATAAATAGGTGTCATCGCCATTTTGTCAGAAAATTACACCAAAATGTGACAAATGTCAATAGGTACAGTAGATGAGAGCGCAATAAAAAAAGTCAATAATCGTGAATAAGTAAAAAGTAGTAAAAAGCTGAAATGGGCGCCAGCAGTCCATTTGAGTCCGTCAGGGGGGGATCCCCCCCCCCCCCCCCCTGACTGTATGGGCGCTCCGCCACTGAATACAATCCCTCATTCAAATCTGCCATATCAGATGAATATATAATTAAAGCATTGTGTGCTTCACTTGGCAGCAAGATAAAACAAGTATTGCAACTCTATTATTAGTACTCAGATAATTGTGCTCTCTGATCCTTTATCTGCCAGGCAGATAGTAAATTTCCTATGCATACCGCACAATAGTACTGTCAAAGCTACCGCTACAGACATATGCCAAGAGTTTCAATTTTTGTGACAAATAAAATGTAGATTTGAATGCTATAACTGTGCATTGAAAAAGCAAGATGTTGAAAAAAGAGAAATGTATTCACAATGAAAAAAATTTACAATTTACAATGACTTAAGTGCACCATATTTGAACCCAACATGTCATATTTACTAGGCCTAGGCCTATATTTCAAACTTTGGCCTAGCCTAGTAACAGTACCAACAATAACACAAACAGGTCCATCTTGGACAGCTTGTGCAGATCGTAATTTCGTGAAGATGTATGTAAGCAGGGTCTGAGTATAACATACATTATGTGAAAGGGCAGAATAGGCCAAACTGGACATACGATGTGTAGGCCTATATACACTGTAGTAGTATGTAGCAAACAAGGGTAACAACGTTAGGTCTAATTAAATTTCGCAAGTGCAGTTCATTATAGTGCATGAGTAACACCGGAAGACCATACTAGGGGTTCTCTCATTACAGGTGTACACACCGAATTTTAATTATCGACGATGATATTACTTTCGTGGTTTCATTACTTACGCTTAATCCTTCTCTTATTTAAGTGGGCTAATTTGGAAACCGAATGCTTGTATCACAGTTAAGATATTCACAACTCCTGATGAATACAATCTTGAGAGATGGGAAAACTACGAAACTCAGTCACAGAACCGATCAAAAAAAAGAGGCTAGGCTTAGGTCACTGGCCTTTTCAACCACAAGGCAAATAGGGGCAGGACGACTGTATAGAACAAACAGACTAACTATACCACCTCTGTGAAGACTAGTAGGCCTAACATTCCAAAGATTCCGCGCAGATAAATAAGAACTTGTTTACAGCAGTTGGGTTGAAACTATAGAATCCTTATCAATTTCTATGGTTGAAACTAACTTTGGGGCCTAGGATGGAGGCCGTTTGATAGATGTATTTGGTAGCGCCGTCTAAGTTTTTTCTGCTAAAATGACTGGAGAAGGATGGTGGGGAACTGGAAGGGGAGCGGGCGGTAGTGGAAGGAAGAGAAAGGAAAGGAGGGTCCAGGTACTGTAGAGTGATCTCATACTTCTTGGGGATGTGGATTTGGTTGGTCAGAGGAAAACGAAAACTCACCAGGCTTTATATGCTGTTACAGGACTTTGTGTTGAAGGTGGAATGTGCGGCCTGGGAAGGTGTCTATAAGAGGAGGGGACATCTAAGGGGAGGGGACGTGTAAGTGGAGGGGTCTCCTCCCCATTGAGAAAGATTTTTTTTTTACCACGTCCGCTTGGTATCTTTATTGGTAACATTCTTGTGCCATATCGAATATATTTGGATTGGATACAATAAGGTCAAAAACCTTTTACAAGTAATGATAAGTGCATACAAAACAATGATGCATCGTTATTAACTGAACAGTATAGTTGTAATTACTACATGAGTCTTTTAACTGCTCGTAAGAAATAAAAGCTTTGCATATTTGCTTGAGTACTTTCTCAAGTTTAAAAGCATCTTTTTGAGAAAGAAATTACTAGGCTGGTAGAGCACAGACATGGCATAATCAAGAATAGGCCTAAAGGTCCGAGTACAGGAGTAACACCACTTTATGTCGTAGGAAACACTGTCACGCTTGTACATTACCCCGCTTACACCCTACATTATAGTAGTTTTTTTTTATCTATGAGATCGTCCGCGCGAGGTATTTGTGTACATCTATATGGTTTTTCAATGAAGTGTGATAAAGTATAACGGGCAGGAAGGTAGATATTGCAACATTTCTAAATTTGCTAGTAAAAAAATATATTTATCGTGTTTTAAAATTCCCGGGACTTCTTGTTAAATATGGGATACTTTTGGGGACACTTAATTGTTAATTGGAGACGAAACATTGGAATCGGGGACTGTCCCCAAAAATCGGGAACGTCTGCATGGTCACCTCAGTCTAAATTTTTGTTGCGGAATGATTTCTGTGGAGCTTGAGTTAGCTCCTACAATACTATACTTCCCCGGATTTCATGCCAGCATCTCATTTTCTTTGTCAGAGGAGAAGCGTAGGGAGGGGTGGACTATATGTCCCCATCTTTCCTCAGGCGCGTAGCGAGAAAAATTTGCCAAGGGAGGGGCGAACCTGTTGGCAAATTATCAGAGCCGTAGATTCAGCATTGGAAACTATCTAAGTGTATAGCGCCACCATAAGTTGGCGCGAAGCGTACCAGAAAATTTTGGCCGAAAATGCCTCTCAGATCGCTGGAAATGGCACTTCCCAGGCCATGCAAGTTGCATCTAAGCATTTTCTATTTGAAATTACTAGCGATATCATAAAAACGTAAAAAACAATATGCTCAAGGAGGGGGGAGGGCGGTCGCCCCCCCCCCTTGGCTACGCGCCTGTCTTTCCTACCCATTTCCTTCTCAACCATTCCCGCGAAAGTGTCTCTGTGTTGCCTGTTATTGATGACGAGTTAAAAAGTCACGTGACAAGTGTGTTCTAAGCCTGCTAATAGCCTGTGTTTGGCAAGCGTGGGTAGTATACGGTTGGTATGAATGATACAGAATGGATGTTTTCGGAAAGCAGTTTCGGAGAATTATTTAAAAATGAACACGAATTTGTTTGCGTCTGTTTATAATACCAGAAACCAGTAAACCAGAAACCAGAAAAGTGCCTTCTCACATATATTATTTTGATACTTTATATTTACTGTTTACTCTATTTGATACCACCTATAGTTATCCTATATTGTTCAAAATATAAAAAAAATAAAGTGTAAACATAAATAGCTGAAGAATGTCCCTTAAACTGTATGATGCGTAGCGTCGGTATAGTATACGGTTGGAATGGATGTGTTAAGAATTATTGGAGAATTGTTTGAAAATGAACACGAAATTTGTTGCGTCATGCAATTTATATAGTGATATTAATGTTAAGTGTAAACATATATAGAAGAATATCCCTTAAACTGTATTATGCGTCAACTGATTTATGACGCTAAGCCTTATAGATATACTGCCCAAATATAGCTAAACATTGTTAGTTAAATTATTACTTTTCTTTCAAATCATAGATCAATCGTTGAACAGATGCTATTCCGCAATGTTAACACTTTCATTAATAAAGTAAATGGTTAACGTCCTGTGGTTTTACAAGAGTACAGCTGCTGCCGGTCAATAGAAGCCAATATATTAGTGGACCTTGAAAAATGTATAAGTACATTCTGCAAAATGGATATTGATTATCATTGAAATAAAATAAAGTGTATAAGTCGTATAGCCGTGACTATGTCACATATAGGGAGACGAAGCATTCATCTGTATAGGACAATAAATATATTGGCCTATATATATGTATAGTCTGCGGTACTTATATATATATTGACTGATAGATGCAACGAATGCGCCCATAATTCTTGATCAAACAGCCATCGGAGAGAACCAGGCATGAACAAACATTGTACATCCATGCAAAAGGTCAGTACATGTATTACTGTAAAAACCACTTTTTCTTCTAGTTAGCTGTTTTATATTTTAACATTTATTATTAAAATGTATAACTTTGTGTGTAAGTTGACGTCAAGACAGTTCCGGCCGCTGTAACAGCAGCAATACCACCCTGTAAGTATTTTCTAGCAAACTTACATCACCGTGCTTTTGATTTCCCGTTTGTGAAAAATACAAACTATGAGCCGTTTGATTATCTTTCAAGTTACATTGTTAACATCAAGAAAATTTCTCTGTTTTTTTTTTCTTACTTAAATCAATTTGTTTTGATAAGGTTACGTGTCAAGTTGGATTTTAGCATCATACATAGATTTCATTTAACAGCTGCAGTAAGGCGAAAAAGCTCTGGTTTTTCACTTACCGTATAAATATGTTATCATTCACTTATCTTTACTTATACTATAGTTTGTTGCTTGTATTTATCAGATGCTCTTGTTGTAGACTTTTAGCAATGCAGTCATTTGTGTCATATACTACAAACAACATATATTACAAACTAATATTTATGACGTATAATATTTGGCAAACAATAAATGACGAGGCAAATGGAGTTGCAATCATCACTGGCGTGCCTTATAGTGGCCAATCTGGAAGAGAAAATGATATTGTAACCAGCATAGATATAACATGTCACGTCACTCTATACATGACATGTTAGAAATATCAGTGGCGGAGCTAGGGGTATTGGTCGGGGGGGGGGGCGAGAATGGTCTGTAGAGGCGCTTTCGACACTATCTAAGCGGAGCGCCACCACAGGTTGGCGCGGAGCGTGCAGAACTTTTTTTGAGTAAAGATACTCCCTAGATCGCCGGAAATGACCCTTTCCGGGCCTTGCTAATTTGCAGATAAACGAAGAATAAATAGGTTTCATCGCCATTTGTGACAACGCGGAAGTTTATATAGGTGTTGAAAGTACATGCGCTTCATCACAATCCCTGTGGTATCTTTGTAAAAAAGTCAATAATCGCGAATAAGTAAAAAGTGGTAAAAAGCTGAAAAGGGCGCCAGCAGTCCATTTGAGTCCGTTGGGGGGGGGGGAGGATCCGCCCCCTGACTGTATTGACGTTCCGCTCTTGGTTAGAATGTATCTAGTGCTTCAACAACACAGGTGATTCAAATAGACATGTCTTCCACTTTCGTTATTGCAGACAAATCTGGTCAAAGAAGTGTCCAGATCTGATGAAGCGAGCAGAATGGAATCTTCCTACTGCAAGGAGTCTAATTTGTTCCCCAGTCTCATCCTTCTTGTTGCTTGCATAATCTGCTACTCCAACTCACTTCAAAATGGTCTCTGTTTCGATGATACGAAAGCAATCATAAGGAATATGGACATTCGAACAACAACACCTTTACATCAATTGTTACTGAATGACTATTGGGGAAGACCCTTGCATGGGGTAAATAAAGTTCCGCAGTTTAACGGTTTCACTCTTTTGAAAAAATCTTTGTTTCAGTAATATCTCTTCACCCATCATATGCATTTGTTTTCTCCTTCCTATCCCTGCAATAGATTAAAAGAGAAGAAATTAATAATACAAATTTAAAAAAAAAAACAGAGTGAGGATAAAGGAAGAAGACTAAAGCACCACTATTCTCTCAGAAGTTATCTTCAATTCCAAAATCTTTGCACATATTCATTTTGTAAGCCGTCGTGTCCAACGGGTACAGGATTGATACACGTTGGAGAGGCGATGGTTGAGTCAAAGAAATAAACATATATTCTGATTCATATTAATATTAATATACCTTACTATTTCGTGAAGTCTCCTTGAGTTAAACACATGTATTAAGTTGTACAATAAAATGTACGACGTTTATGAGTTAAGATAAATGTTTACGAATAGCATAGAAAAATATGAGGAGGTAAGAGGTAAATCAAAGCAGTTTAAACAATGTACAGGGGCGGATCCAGGGGGGGGGCCGACCCGGCCCCGGCCCCCCCTTTTTGGAAATCAGTTGCGTTTTTTTTATGTGGGAGTACTTCAAATTCCTAATAATAGTAATAATAATTTCAATAGTTATAACCAATATGGAAGGGTAATAACACGGAAAACATAACCAAAATTTTTCGCGCGCTCCGCGCGCGTTCAACAGCTTACCTTGCATATCATATAGGCAGTTATCGGTTATTTGCATGTGATGTAATAACCGATGGACGCCTATATGATATGCACATTAAGATGTTGAGAGCGCGCGGAGCGCGCGAAAAATTTTGGTTATGTTTTTCGG
>KN892831.1:2915-20578 GCA_000934455.1 Apostichopus parvimensis | reverse complement strand
CAGTGTTTAGACTGGATAAACTTGCACAAATCAACCACAGTTATGAGTTAAATACGATGAACGATACCAAAATGTGTTCTTTTTTGTTAATCACTAGTTTGGGCAATGCGAAAGGTTTTACTTGATAATAATAAAGAAATCACAAAACGTATGCAAACAAATCACAACAATTTCACTTCCTCTTCTCTAATATCAATTTATCCACATAAAGAGAGATAGAGAGAGAGTGGTGCCTATAACGTTATAACTCTGAGTGTGCCAAGGTTCCTCTAAAGATGTGTTATAACGCCATTCACACAATTGGATAAACATAAAGGCAGTCTTGACACTGAATCACGTGCTCTTTATTAAAGTAGGCCTGTTGTCAGACTTATTTTTCTTCGTGGTGGTGGAGGGGGTGTTGAGGTTAAAGTTAGTTCAACATATGTTGGCTGATGTTCTTTCTGGGGATAGCTCACAAAGGAGGGGTCTTATGGAAGAGGTGTCCCCTGCTTTTTTTTGGCTCAGATACAAAATGATATTATCATGTAAGTTTTGTGCAACCGTGGCTAAGACCTTGATACAAAGTACTTATTAATAACACAAAACCGAATAGAGTTTTATTAACAGATTAAGTTTTTCCATGTTCTCGGTAAGTTCCTTTAAGGAAATAAAAAAAACTTTATTTAGTTTTACTACTGGTGTTCCTCGAGTCATATCTTAAAACAAATACACGTACAAATATATTCTAAATCCAATGATATAAGAAGTTATCATGTTAAAACAGCTATTTGCAAGATATGTTTTTTTAATCAGCTTACGGCCTCCATTGCAACGAGAAGGAGTATGCCACAATTGGCCAAGATGTCGTTATTGATTGTCAGCTACGATTTGTCAGTAATGTATACTGGTACAGTGAGAAAACGTCGTTTGACAGTCCCCTTGTAAAAATCGAGAACGAACAGAAAGTAATCCTAGAAGCTGGAAAAGGAAACTATGATATTTCGGAAACAGGAGCTTTGTTGATCAAAGACATAGTGGAGGAGCGCTGTGGTTCATACAAGGTCGTCATTGTTAACAAAGATGCAACATTCGAAGAAGCTTTTGTTCGCTTAGAACTTTTAAGTAAGCGTTTTCCCTGAATGAAAGTATATATAGATATATAAATAAATATGTAAATATATTAATTGCTTCTAGTCTTATGACAAATGAACACGTACAATGACATATATTAAAATATTCAATTGTGGATTATCAACTCATTTTACATCATTATTTTTTATTTCATATCCAGTTACTTTAACGCCAGTTTATTGAAGAAAATATAATTTCATGCAGGGAAGTTTGCATACATAACAACAGTTCAATTCAAGAAAAAAATATTTGCTGTACGTTTTCAAATTCTGTTACAGTTTCAATGATTTGTATAGAACGAAACACTCATTATGGTTTATCGACAGTTGAAACAATCTTTGGTTCTCTTGGTTAATAAATAAAACACTTCATTACGAAGATGTTATTTGCGCTAAAATTGCAGAGTCATTGAAAGGAAGTTCACACCAAAAAATCCAGTATTTGGGTACACAACAGTCCAACGAGACAAATAGTCGGAAATATTAACATTTCCTTTCATATTTGTAGGTAATATGTTGCTTCACAAACATTTGCGAAAACGTACATTGTAATGATGGTATGATTATTTTGCTACACAATGGTAACAAATAACATTATAATTTTAAGGACCAGTTAGTTTGTGTTTATGATTGATGCATAATGAGGTTTTTAAGTTACTATTTGTTAATTTTCTTCACAGATAAGCCTCGACAAGAATGTCTGGTGGCTTCCCTCTGTGATTCCTGCTACTGTAGCTCTGATGCTAAGACCAACCACAATGTTTCTTGCAGTGTCCTTGGTACTCGTCCTCAAGTAAACGTCAGTTTAATCACTGAAAACGAAGACCTCTTCAATGTTACCGTCAGGCATAATACAGATACGGATACGTTTGATACTATTGCTTACATGAAGGTTTCTATGGATACATGTGATTCAAAACTATCAGTGAGATGCTCTGTCGTTGGAAGTAACATATTCGACATCAAAGACAGCTCTATGGATCTAAATTCAGGTAACATTTTGTATGAAACCTTTTTGTATATTAACCAGAACGATAAAGGCTTAGTGTTTCCTTGCCCAATTTGATATGACTGAACACAAAATGGTCTTCTAATTATGTTAAAAAATAAAATTAATTTTTTATAAATATATTATTTTATATATTAATTCCTTGTAGCACCATGCATTAAAACCACCGACACACACACTGACGCCACAGCGAAGGATGAAGAAATATTTGCTTTTCTCGATGATTTTATATTAGTAATTGTTGTAGCCTTCGTCGTGACAGCGGTAGTGATATGTATGGTCATTATCGTCTGGGTTACTGTATGTAAAAAAGGTAAGGAATTGTTCCATATTAATATATATATATATATATTACCATATATAAAATTTTAGATATATGTTAATTATTTCTAATGTGAATTCCTAAGTAGTACGTAAATTGTACATGCACAGCAGTGCGTCTATAGTCATGTTACGACAGAAACAAGAAAAACAAGAATCATAACAATTGTAATTGTTAGTTGTGTGCTAACACGTACACTAAGAACCTTCGTATTTGTGGCAGATACAAAAGCGTTGTCACGGTTGATTTTAATACAACAGGTAAATATGTTAACATTAATACTCAACATCCACATGAAGTTCCTTCTCTGAAATATCTTTATGTGCATATTTAACTGTAATATCATTATCTTTCACGAGATGCAGCAGTATATATTGGTACGTAGCTACGTAAATCTTTCATTCACCGCTCGACATGTATAATCGTGCTACTGTAACAAAATAATCTGAACAACCCTTCAATAAAAGTGTACAAAATCAGATATACTTGTCGCCTTTGAGTATGCAGCTGTGATCATAAAATAAATTGTACTTGGTTGGTGTAATTTACAAAGGTTGCTCGCCAGTCACTGCAACGGTCTACTGAGCACCCCTTGAGAGACGGTCTGCCCGGGCTGCCAGGTGGCAAGCTTCATCTGCCAAATTTGCTGAAAATACTTGCAAAATCAGATATAGCAACCTCGCAAATGACAAAATAGGGTACAGTACTGAACTAAAATTTGGAGAATGACTCCAGACAGCTACTTTCTATGGAAGTCGACCCTCTCAAGCAATTGATAAAATTCTTTCCTGATACCCTTCAAACTGGGATATCAAAAGAAATCCTGACCTCAACAGCGAATGCCAAAAAGTGTCATATCCGGAGCATCTAGTAGCACAAAACTTGAAACAATTGTCACCATGGTTGAGCTTGGGCAAATGTGGACTTACCTTTGGGGGCCTATTTACATTGCTGCCCCGTCCTTGCTACGCCACATCCCCAACCCCAGAACCCACCAAACCTGGCTCAATTTCGACTGTTTAACTCTGTTAGTGTACCTCAGTAATTGATTTGCACTGCTTTCCCGTTATTAGAAAAATCGAAGTGTGGTTCCCACCTTCTGCCTATCTTCTGTGTGCGTGTGTGTTTACGTCCATGGGATGATTAAAGGTGGTTAAATCAGTTCTCGTACTTTAGCAATAATGGACTTGGAACAGAGATATCACCGTAACTAGTAATTTTTATTGTTTATTTCAATCGGTTTTCGGGACTGGAAAGCAGATCAATATTTCAGCAATCAGACAATGTAACCATCTTCTTAGATTTGCCGCTGTGATTTTAACTTTTCCTAAGTTTGGGTTAAACATGTCATATATTTGTTAATGTAAATATCATTACTGATGTCATCTTTTGCACGCAGTTATTACGAAGCTCAACGATGTTAATACTTTCTGAAATGGAATTTTAAATTATAAAATTTTAAATCGAAAATTGGGAAACATTTTTCTTTTTAAGGAAGGACTGACATCTCCAAAAAGGAATATCAGGAGGATAACATTGAATTGGTATGTCGATGTAGTGTGTAATATCAATATATTGTGCAAATCGATATAGTGTGTGATATCAATATAGGGTGTGATTTCAATATAGTGTGCAATATCAATATAGTGTGCAATATCAATATAGTGTGCAATATCAATATAGTGTGCAATATCAATATGGTGTGCAATATCAATATAGTAATAACTATTTATATTATGATATTTAAATTTTCAACGACCATTCCTTGTGCTATAAGAATATTGCTTTATTACAATGTTAAAAAAATACTATACGCAAAACCACTATAAGAAATGTTGATAGATATTAACAATCCATATATTGCCAGATTTTACTAGTTACATGCAAAAATGAGGTGGTTCTTAGATCTTTGGGAGAATCTACGTGTAGGCTGTATTTCCCGACATTGGTTATAGCGTTTCTTTGAATGGGACTTTGTATTACTAAATATTAAATTACACGGATCGCTATTTTTCATGCAACATAGTCAACATTGTTTTTGCAGAAAAGTCTATTACTTTCAACTTTTAAGTGTCATGTTTTTATCGCCACAGAATGCAACAGAACCTCTTCTTACACATTCATCGCCTTTACCAGAAGGTAATTATTTAGTGCATGATTCAGTCTTGATTATTGAATTTTTCTTCTAATATGTAAAGACAAGACAATCAACAAGAGGGCATCGTCCCTTTAAGGAAATGCTACAAAAATCGCGTATAAGTATGTAAATGATGTTATATGACTAACTCAATCCTGTTTTCAAAGACGATAAAATTTCTAAACAAAATTATCAATTTGTTATAACCAATGTTTAACCCAGTTTTAACACTTATTCTTTTCGTCAGAATGTTGATGAAAATTAAGACTAAACCTATCGAATTTTCTTTTGTGACTCTTCTTGTTTCAAGAAGATATGGACAAGTTGATAAAACATCTTCAAGATCGATATCAGTCGATGAGCTACATAAAACCACTGCCATGGGGAGAGAAGGTTCTCATCGATGAACTCTACACTGACACTGTTTGCAATGTTACTTATCCGAATAGACCCACAGAAACCAAGACCAGCAAATCCTTGCTCGATCCAAAGGTCTCTCAAGAAATGAAGAGGGCGTTGTTTATTGCAGACATTGGTCATGGGAAGACAACACTTCGTCAGTATCTAGCGTGTCAGTGGTCAAAGAAGAAACTAAATGAAAAGAAAAAAGAAATGCTTTTTATCCTGCCACTGACAGGAATCGATATTAATGCCGGCATTGGTGAACAATTACATAAACCTTTGCCAGCAGATATAAATATCTCACGTGAACAAGTTTGTGACATTATACTGAAAGGTAAATGTCATCTACTGCTGGATGGATTGGACGAAATAAACCAACAAGAAAAGACTAGCCATACATACGTTGTCTCACCTGGTGATATTTCATTAAAACGTTTATTGAACGAGTCCATGTTGAATCAATACCCACATCTGAGGTTATGGGTTACATCACGTAAGATAGATCAGTCAAAGTGCATTATCGGAAAGCCATACGTTGAAGTGGATATTTTAGGATTCAATGTAGACGGAATAAAAACATATGTCCATAAAACATTGGATTATTACAAAAGACTGAAGCCATGTGAGAAAAGAATATTTCATAGAGATGGTTTAAATGATTCATCAGACGTTCCAAAAAATAAAGAAACAAATGAAACAACTGATGTAGAGATAATAGAGAAAACAATTTCTACCTTAAAACAAAATGACTTAGTGCAAATCTTCAGAGACACACCGATGTTTATTGTTATGTTTATTCATATCATAATGTCAAAGCTGCTCATAATCAATGGGGCAATCAATGAGCTGAACATCAACAAGATGTCTTCATTAGTTAGTTCAGTCATAACTTGCCTCGAGAGAAGGTTCCTGGAGAAGGAGGGTAACGAAACGAAGTCAACAGAGCTACGACCGTTACGTATGAAACTCGCAAAAGCATCTTTAAATTATGAATTATGAATCGATTACAAACTTTGATATGAAGAAAGCACGTCTTTCAGCTCATGAAATAGAAATGGCTCAATCCATTGGATATACAAAACCTATCAAAGCGTTGCATAGTGTTGGCGTGTCAAAATCAGACTACATTGTGTTCTCTCATGATTATATTCAAGAGTTTTGTATTGCGGAATACATTGTTTCAGAGGATTTAGACGCTTTAAAGAAGATCTTAAAAACTTTAAGAACCAACAAGACAGAAGAAAATATAAGAACTTCCCGAATATTGCGATTTATATGCGGTATTTCTAGAACTAGAATGAGAGAAGAAGCATTGAAGGTCTTATTGATAAATGGATGCTGGAATACATTAGCAGATTGCATGTTCGAATCGGAAAACTATGAGGATATTGTTGATAAGGAATTTAAAGCAGAATCTCTCAAACCGTCGACTCTTTTGCAGAACTATACGTCACATTCTAAGATGAGAGTTGTGCGTTTAGATGAGCGATATCATCAGAATGCTTTGAAACTGTTTATGGGAAACTGCTTATGTTCAAATGTAAGTTAATTATTTTTTTATCCACATAATGTATTCAGAACTCATTCCCATCAAGTCACCAAATGGCTTAATTGATACAGACTGGTCAAGAATAACTTGAAATCAAATGACAGTTGTCAGGGTAATTTACACTCAGCGATGTTACCTTCTTTATTTGTTGTAATGTTTGTTTATCTGTCAATGCATTTGCTTTTACACATTTTATCATCTCGGCTTTTTAGTACCAAATTGAAACTTTGCAGGGGCCCATTGGGATCTCGGCAATCATTGGACCCTTACATAAACGTGTATTTGATTTCAGTGTTGGTGTAATCCCATAGTATTTAACGCGTGAATTAAAAGTATTTACCGAGCAATCCCGATCGTTACCTCTGATATTGTTTTATTTGAATAACACAATGCCTAAGTAATGTAATGCGAGCTTCATATTTTTCACATAACAAGTACATCATTGTGTGGGTAGGGAGGGGTGTCTTAGGCTATATGACCACATTGACAGTTTTCTCAACTTTTGCAGTTTGAAGCTTCTGCTAAATGTTCTCTACAAGTCTGCTGCGGATATAAAGATGTAGTTACCCTCTAGACTTTGTGTAACTTTATTTTTAATGCATAACGGTCTTGAATAACATGTTTTATTAGTAGTACACTGGCCCTTCCTGCCAAATACACTTTTAATACAAAGAATAAAATTATTATTTTCATTTTAGGGAGCACAGAAATAACATTAGTCTTTAAAATATAGGTAAAAGCTCGAACATACTAAGAATTAGCTGGCTTGTAGCAGGAAAGTTTGAGGTTCGGATAACTCCTTCTCTACACACAAAACCTGCTCGATTAAAATAAAAACCTGTCCTTCACGATAAGGAAGTGAAAAGTAAAATGTAAGGGGTCATTACCTTAAAATAATTATACAACCGCTGAATCCGGGTTCCTACCGGTGAATCGGCTAGTACCGGTAATAGAAGTGTATTTAGTTAGGCAACACAGGCCTCCTTACGGCCCATCCGTATTCATCTAGATATCTAGATGGCTTCTTTTATTCTACCGTCCGGTCCAAAACATAATATTAATTCGGCTAGTCTAGAAAACAGGTCAAATGGCCCCTGTAATGTGTCATTTGTTTTTGTCACACTGAAAAGAGAGGTGATTTTGTTAATAGTGAACAATTAGAAGGAATGTTTTTTTTGTGTTTCTCAATTGGGTTTGTGTGGCGTCTATCACATTACATATAAAGAAAATAAATCACCATCTAACGTAACGCCCAGCATAATATCACTGGATATTAACATTCTAAGAGATACAGGTACAGTACTTAGGGTGACATAGTATACAATCGAAATGTTTTGTTTCATCGTTCTAAACTGTATTGATTTTATTAAAGTGACGGTAAAATTAAATGAAAAGAATATTAAAACCTTAGGATTATAGGCTTTAAAAAATAGATAAACGACTCTATGAATTCCTTGTTTCAATACTTTTCAGTACATTTTTGGAAGGTTCCCTTTTATTCCCTGTCAAAATGGATATTCAAACGACCTTCTGTCCCCATCTGAGCTATTTGCAAATCTTGCGGAGGGATTAATGTTCTTTTAGGCAGCGAAGAAAGTATTAAGCTTTAAATATATATTTGCCTATACCTTTCTAAGCATTGCAGAGTTTTTAGCAAAAGTTGGTTTAAGTTTAAGTTTTACTGGAATTAGTTGGTTATTAATTTTTTTTGACCATCTCTGTTATTGAGAATCTAGCATGTAGAGATTAGTTTAACTGACGACTAATCTCATTTCTTTGCAGCTGTGCTCTGAATCATCTAGATACCGTTTATCGATCAGTGTATATATGATGAAGTTGTGAATAACACGCACAGACACACATTGTATTGCACACCAATGACAAATATTAATACCATGTCGTGAGAGGAATACGTCAGCATTAGTTTATTTAACAATTTATTATTCCATCATCAGTTCATCGAAGCTTTATTAAAATTGGTATCATTATTATTTTTTTGGCAGCTACACTTTGACTCAATATCTATCGGTTCAGAGTGCACATTGAAATTCCTGATGTCACTGACGTTGCCTGTAGTCGACACCTTTGAACTGCGTAATATCTCCTACGTCAATAAAGAAAGTAGTCTTACGGTCGTAAACATTATTTTGTGGGCGATGAGCACAAATGTCAACAATCGGATCAGGTAAGATAAAATATCTTATTATTAGGCTTCCTTCAGTTTTGGTTGTGACAAAATAATTTTTTGACAACAACTAACAGCATACACCATGAACAGTTTTGAAGTAACTTGTGCCTTACTTAGTGGCTACATAGTATGACTAACTTAAACATTATTTGTTATTAGCTATTAAAGGAAAGTAAGAAGCTAGCATTCCTCACTTTCAACCAAACGATGTTTCTTTGCACTATTTATCATTCATTCTTGTAGATTTTTGAAAGGCAATGTTCCCAAAAAGATTGAGTCCGAATGGATAAACCAAACTGAATGCAAAATTACAAGTAAGTTTTAGAGTTAAACAAGTTTAATACTGTGTTTGTTACGTTAAGTGGTTTGCAATATTGTGTGTCAACAAGTCCTGAGTAACGGATACATTTCCATTTCAAATGGACGACTGAATTTAAAGGAATTTAACTGATTTGCACATTCACAAGTTCAATTGCGACTTAATTATGTCATATCAAAATTCTAATTATATTTGTAAATAACGGGGAATGTGATTGTTCGAAAACTTTATGAACAAAACGAAAGGACAACTTGCTTAATCACTTTCCACACAGACGCTTGATAAAGATTGCACATCATGTTTCAGGGTTGTATGTATAGACCTATATTTACAACTTGGGCATATTCATATTTGTTTATGATATTTGAAGCGATTCGTTTTCTCGCCAGCTGATTAAGAAGTCTCATTTCAGGAAAATACCAAAGACAAGATTTAATAGCAGTCCATCGTGCACTATTACTTATAAGATTTGTTATAAATGACTTTGTTATAAATGACGTGTTCATGTTGCTGCGTTATTGTTATCATTAACATTAAAATCTAGTTGAAGATTAAACCTACTGGAAGATCATAGGGATATGCGTGATTTTCTCGATGGAGAATGTAGTTATACACGAGGCACGGTATATTTGCATACAATGTACGTGTATGCGAACAATGCACGCGTCGTTATTCCTCAACCAGCATGTATACTCATTACATTATGCATTGGATAATTATGTAAATTACATTTGAAAGTATCTTTACATTTGGATGTATCTTTCTTTAATTAGATCATTGTCCATTTTGTCTACGATTAAAAGAGTGACATCCCATTGGGTGCAAGGTTTATAATATCAGGCCACCATATCTGAAAATGTCACATTTGGAGAATGTATGTAATGTGAATATTTGCCTTTGTATACTGTGGCCAATATGCACATTACCGATGTACGTATATGTATGGAAGCGCGTTGAGCGTGAAAGTTCACCGGTGGTTTAGACAAACCCGTACGACCAATTAGGCTGTTAGAGCAGTTCATTCTGTATACACATAAAAGCGTGACGAGTTATTGACATATAAGATGGAAATCTAAAAGTGCAATTTCCCATTGTAAAACAAATTGATATGAAACATTGTACAGGTAACATATGATGTATTTCCAACGATCTTTATTAATTGTCTAACAGTAGTTACTAGAATTACTATTATGACTATAGATGCTACATGTATCCCGACTTTGAAAGGTGAAGAACTAGACTGATAATTGATATCAAATACGAACTTGTTGTTGATCGATGTTGTGTTTCAGTTGCATATAATGCTGACGGAAGCGACAGAGGAAACGACTATATTTTGGACCTCGGAAGCGGGACTTGGATGAAACCTGCCATTACAGCTGTTGCTAAAGGGTAAATACGTGGGTAATCTTTTTATATGATATTCTATACCGCACAAGAATCAGAGTAGAATGAGGGAATTATGTCATGAAGGTAAACCTTACATGCACAAAAAGTGTTTTTAGAATAGTTTTACGTCTACTTCCATCGTTTAAGTAATGGATATAAGCGTGCATATTACATATTTTAGCTCCGTACAACTTATTCAATTGGACTGCAAATATAACTGAACGGTGATTATGTTTCTTTTTCCTTGTCGTAAGTTTTAGGCATCAGAAACATAATTTGAACTAATTACACCATTGCATATGTGATACAAAGTGTCACTTGGAGTTATTGCAGTAGGATAATCTTACACGAGATACCTATAATATTAAAATATTAATTCATGTGATATTGATTGTGACTACAATATTTTATAATGTCATATGACCATACAATATTTTGATTGAAACTTTGGAAATTAATAGAAATTTATCAGTACTTGATATGACGGTACTTAGTTGAACGAACTCCTTAAACGAAGTTGTCATTTTTAATAGCACAGAATACAGTGCCACCTCTTGTAAGCTGAAATTAAGGACCTAGTTGATACACTTATTGACTCACGAGAAAGCATGTTGGCAAATATTTATTGATTTCTTTTATCTTTCAGGAAAATTCTTTCAGCTCTACAGTAATTGATTGCAAGAAGACCTGTCTATATATATATATGGAGTGATGTGGAAAGCCAACATCTCGATAACGGGTTACTGGTGAACCATATCAGGCATTTTATCAGGAAGTGAACAATAAAATAATCAGTTCCCAACAATAACACCGTTGTTTTTATGTCACACTATGAAGCGACGAACATTATATCGTGATCTGATGTAACCCATAATTGCCATACATCGTGCAAGAAACTTCACAATTTGCAGCAACCAAACTGCTGTGGACGATTCAGTGCATCGCAAGACTATTTCGAGCCTTATCGACTTTTGAAAGTGTATTCATATAAATACGTTACACAGTTTAACTGAGACACTTATAACGTTATGTGACTGTTGACTTGTAATAAGTATAGAGTCTTTCGATAATGTTTTGTGAAGCAATTACCATAACTAGTAGCGTGCGGAAGCTGTCAACATGTGGGTGGCCAGATTGCTTTAGGAATGAACCTGTACAGAAGGCCAGATGCGAATCTGGAGGTCCTCCATCGAAAAATAATAAAGGATTAGCTGTAAAATTTTACATTCTAAGGTATATGTTGATTATCATATTGAGAAATAATTCTTGCCCGACCTAAGTTGTACACAAATGTGGATGACGATGGGAGGTGGTGACCAAAGTGAGACAAAAACAGAAAAGACTCACAAAACCAGAGAGATGCGTGTTAACCAATACCCCAGGGATATATCGATTGACTGTGTTCTTATGCTGGCAACCTGTGAACAACCGTGATAAATATTATTCAAACTTAAAGTGTCTAAGGATACTTTAAATTAATATCCCACCTAATCACACGTTAGCTGGTAGTGTTTGAATATATAACTGAAACATAAGTTACATTTACTTAATTTAAATGGGTTACTTTATCAGGCAGTTTTATTATGGTTTTAGTCTATCACTTGCAAATATACAATACTTTTGCATAAATTATATGGGAAAATTACGTTAAAACCATGCTTGAAATATGCCGACACCGATAATAATGTCTTAAGTATAAATCGAGGAAAACAAGAAATTATATAAATATGGATTGTATTTACTAAAATAGTTATAATATTGCAGTTTAGAAGTTTTTCCCCTTTACACGTTTTTCTTAAAAAGTAATATATTCCTAAATACCTGTATACTTCCTTCAATAAACTGCTCCAAAGAGTCATGTAGATTAGGAGACTTCATTTGACTATCTGGGTCTATCCGAGGACAGTCCTTAATCAAGGATTATCTGCAATCATCAGTGATTAGACAATAAACGAATGACAATTTAAGAGCTTTCCATCCTCGATATTTTATCTACATTATGAATTTGGTCACACTATCGAACGATAACAACATTTGGTCTGTGAAAGAACCGGCTGGATATGAATTGCTGATTCAATGCTTTATACATTCAAGTTTTCAAAAGGAGTTTCCCTGAAGATAGAAATAACTGCAGAACTAAGATAATGATATGAAGAATGAGTATTTCAGTACTCCGTTGAAGTTACTCATTTATGTAATCACTTAGAGATAAAATAGCTTATTTATTTAATTAAAATCATTTAAACTATGTTTATTATTTTGGTAATTACTATAACTGTTGATTAACCGTTTATCATATATGTATAATGGGTTCGTTACTTCTATATTAGGTTTAAGTGTGCATTCGTATGCTTATAACAAAAATAAACGAATTGTGGATGTATATGCATGTTTACAATACTTGTTGTAAGTCCACACCATACAAAATCGATGAAGGAAAATGTTAAATTCAAAGTAATATTATATCAAAGTCGACCACACTGGTCGCCAGTCTAGAATCTATTTTAACAGCTCTGCTAAAAATGAACTTGCCTAACGAAGAGACCTCCCAGGCAAAAAGCTCTTACGACCAGACGTCACTGGTTTCAACATATTCATGATTGAAACTTGTCTCGGTAGCATACCATTGAAGACGAGAACTACCCTGAAGAGGACAAGGAAGAGAAAACCATATAAAACTTTCTCAGTTTATCCATAATACATTATATATTAATCCTGAAATCCATCAACATTATTCATCCATTCATCTATTTATATATTATATTTTAACCTTGATATCCATCAACGTTATCTATTCATTCATCTTTTTATATATTATATATTAATCATGAAATCCATCATTGCTATCAATCCATTTATCTATGTGTGTATGTATTTATAAGAGCACCTGGGTATAATGCTGTAAGTACCATTCTCACGTTCACATTTTAAGGCATCACAAGCAATGGCAACTACTGTACATACGGCTTTCAAATACCGCTAAGATTCGATCAACGTGGGTGTAAAACTAATGAATGCATCTAGTGCATACACCTATAAAGGAATGCTTGATGATTAGATAATCCATGGTGAAAGCACTGACGGGCACCAGGACGGGATAAAGTGACTTAAAAAACTCAATCAATACACAACGTAACATCTAATTGAAGACTTAAATGATAATGTTTACAGATTATTATATTGTGCTTACACAGGCTCTCTAGTAGATAAGCAGTTTGCTAATAGTTTTATTTTATTTTTATTTTTATTTTTATTATTATATTGATGCATGAAGTAATTTAACTGAATATAATCGGAAAAAATCAAACGAATACTAGTCATCAAGAAGAAAACCAGAGCGAGGTGGTCCCCAATCTCACGGTAGAACAACGGCATATCGTGTCCAAGCAACAAAATGTGGCTACTAGAATCCGACGTATAAGTACTTCGAAATGTAGTAGAACCTATACACACTTAGAAGGTAATATCGAACCAATCATGGATCAGATCCCCATCACGTGTGACCCCGAGGTTTGCAACCCTTTGAGTAGTTTTATAGAGGCAAATTAGTTCTGGAAAAGGAATCATCCATTACTAACGATCCTATGATTTATTCTATGTATTGTTTCCAATCAGTGTCTTAATCATTTATTTGAGAGGAGATAGGCTTCCGAAATAGCCTACAAAATGATTGTTCCCATGGGCTACGGTGTTACCATCTCTACCGAGCTACAGGCGATATTCGCCACAAGACAGTAATTATACTGACATGTGGTATGCTTACAGCCATGTGGTATGCTTGCTGTCATATGGTATGCTTACAGCCATGGTTAGCTTATAGTCATGCGTAATATTTACAGACATACCAAATGCTTACAGTCGTACTGTTAGCAGTCGTCCAGATTGCTTACACTGACTGTTTATTGCAATACTAAATACAGTGTGCCATGTATAAAAGCACCGTATTGAAACTGGCGCATTTTCTCAAGCTACTGTTATCCAATTTCAATATGTGACACCCTTACCCACATGGCTCGTCATCAACTTAACATTCGATCATATACATGCAGTAACCTATTGTCAATGTATTCGCAAAATAACACATAGAACATGATTTAATGGGCTCATGTTACAAAAGGTCATTTCCTATATAAAAATCAATGCTTGACTCAACATTGAAGGGAACGGGAGTGATAATCTCAATACAACCACTTTGTAGCATCATTTTCTGTATATTTAGATATTCATTAGGACTAAATGTGGTATCTACAGTACTCATACTTGAAGTTGTTGTACGTTTATGACTTCTTCAAACGCTTCACGTTGTGTTTAATTTTAGTTGGTATAGTAATTGTAAACAAGAACATTTGTTTGCGAGATTTCTCGTGACAATTTGAGTGAAAGTTTGGTATTCTAGCTATTTCATTGTAAATGTATCTGTTTAAGTAGGCTGGAATACAGCGAAACACCAAACTAGATTTTTTCGTAGTGCCAAGTTGACCTGTGGGACTATCAATCACAATTGAAAAGATATTATCTGTTGCTTACGTCGTTCAGATTACATCACCCTAAACTCATTTGATACATTTTCCCTCAACATATTTTCTTGGTTTTAGGCTACAACAGGTTAACTCCATTAATCTTACAAACTGTCTACCTTTCGAATCCATTGGCTTTTCAAGAGTCATATTGCGAGTAAGCTGTGACCTTCTATGTGCTAGAGTGATAGAAGTTGGGGATATCGAGGACCGTTTGGTTCATTTTCGCCCATAAAACAGGAGAGAATACAACAAAAATGGAAAGAAAACATGTCAATTATTACACTAAGACTATAATGTGCGATGGAATTGACAGGTATTACAACCTGATTTATATTTTAATGATATTTATCAACTTGAATTCGAAACAAGGAAGTTAGACATCAATGACCCTTGAAGAGCACGAGGTATCGTCAAGTGCATGTATTTGTTAAGCAAAGGAATACATTGGTTGATGGTACCGAATGAACGTATTACTCGTTAGTTAGTTTCACTTCAGTTCCATGCGTTTTTCTAGCATATACGCCGTGAGGATATGACCGTGGGTAGATACGATTATAAATATCATATTGAACCTAGTAGTATATATGTAGTATAATTCATTGGTATAAAATATAAATATATAGTGGTGTACTTCTTTTCCCTCGTATAACTCATGTTGAAATATTTCATTTCATTACAATGATTTTGGTAAAGTAGACTGGCACATATTAACTCATCCACTTTGCAATAGACCTTGAGATCTCGATCACAATTTATCACGTCAATATAAACTATAAAATGAAGCTAGTATGTACTTCAATATCAAACAGTGCATACTTAGGGATGAAGTGCAACCATTAAAGTATACATATATACATTGAAATAGAGTAGTGATAAAACAGACACAGGTATGCCAGGCCCTGTTTATCTACAACACGTTGTTATAAAGTCAAATACCTTCAAAGTTCTTCCTTTGTACATATTACCAACGGCAATTACTAACCTGTACAAGAAACTTCTATTATCTGTATTTTGAAGAGTAAAGGAAAGCATCTTTAGAGCTACGTCTAATGTTAATGACATGCGTGTCATGTTGTCTTCTCTTTCAAGATATACTGCTAAGGCATGAAAGAGGTGCTTTTCACATAATAGTTAATAAGTCTACTGTTACATATGGAATCCTTGCGGAACTCGGCACTAAACACCCCGTTAACGCAGCAATTATCGCTACAAACTTAGCACATTTCGCGCTAACCGTTTCATAACTTTTAAAGTATAGCACTCAGAAAACTCTTTCTTATGTAATTTTGAAGAATATTGTGTCCTCTTTACAATGATGTGTCGTTTTTTATTATGCGTGTGAACTAAACGCCGTACTTTTTAATCTGAAAAAGTAAACACCACTTCGGAAAGCAGTGAACCTCTTCAAAATGTCCCTATCTCTCTATGCTTACATTGTGCTTGCTGGGAGTGTGATTGCGTAACCAATTTCTTTCCTATGCCAAAGAAAAGTTCGTTGACTCTTCTCGCTAGTGATATAAAATTCGACTTGATTGTTCAATATTAAGGCTCGTACTTTTCACCAGCAAATCAAAAGCATCGTAAGAAATTTGTGAAGCCCTCCTTTACGCGGCTAATCTGAACACAGCACAATGTGCAGTGCTCTCACAGCAACTTCGGAGAGTGAAATCCGCAACGCTTCCTGAATGTAAACAACAGCATTTAATTATCCGAAACTGGCCGTTTATAGAGCAAACCTTTCCATATGTTAGTGTATGAAGATGACAGAAATAGACGGTTTCCTTAAGAAATCTCTCAAATAACGAAATGAGATGTTCCAAATTGTATATGGTTTAATTAGCATTGTATTCCACTATAAATTCCTTGAAGGTAGTTCACATAGATCCTTATCATTTTACTTAAATAAATCTACACATTATTGTTTCGGAATTAAAATATAAATATGTCAAAAATGATGTATGTTTATTGAACCCCCATGTGAAAAGTTTGGGAACTGTTACTTGCCCAATGCCCATTATACCCCAAAAATGTATGCCACAAACTTTTAACATACTATATCATATCCACACAAGGAAGCTTCGCATAACAATACCAAGCCGTAATCACAATGGCTTTATCAAATTTAGTGCATTGCTTTGTTTCATGGCTAACACCTGATTACAAAGACGCTATCCTCTGAGTGTCTTGTATACTTCTTGTTCATGTTCCGATGTTTCTTGCTTAAGATACAGTGTGATTAGAATAGAATCGTTTTCAAAACGCCTGGTCACGTATAATTACATCACTCTGTAATCAATGGAAGGGAACGTTTGCCTAAACAATGATTAGTAATAACAGTCATTGCCAAAGTCAATCTACTCCAATGTGAAGCAAAACAAACGAAAGTTATTCTCAATGATTGAAAGGAAAACACAAATAATGCAATTAGGCTTTGAAGTATTCGAATTATTATTATTGAGTGAGACACAGGAAAAACCTTATCATCTCTCATGAATGTGGATAGATTGTGAACAATAAGTATTTGTACAATATGAAGTAAGAAGAATTTTGCATTTTGTTCGAGAGGTTTATCTACATTGTCATCAATCTGCGTTGCTGTTTGAACGTCTTGATTGTACTAATGTTTTATGACTGTAAAGATTTGGTAAATCACATGTTAACTATAAATGAAATATATAATTCCTTTTCTCCTACGGCTCAGTGAGCTATTGATTCC
>KN892828.1:15978-38862 GCA_000934455.1 Apostichopus parvimensis | reverse complement strand
TCTTATGTAGTCGAAAAACGTGAAGGTGTCTCAGGACCCTGGGTCAGAGCGTTGACCACTCCCAACACTTGGGCAGAACTAACAGGACTTAAGCCAGACACCCAGTACCAGTTCCGTGTAGCAGCACTAAGTGCATATGGTACAAGTGCTCCCACTACTGATACCATCCGAGGTCTGACTAAGGGTAAGTGTTAATCATCCACTGATGACACCAGTTATTCTTTAGTAACCATATTGCAGCTTATGGAGAGAATCGATAAGTTCACAAATTGTTAAGTTTTAAAGAAAAATTGATTTAGTAAGCAATAAGTTTAGTACTTATGGATGATACCTCTGCCCTCCCCCCCCCCCCCACCCCTCATTATCCTTATTAGACATATTTCCAGAGAGGGTGTTGACTTATGGCAGCAACTGTTCTTTACATAATAATTACATGAAACTGAAGATAGCTGACAAGATTATCTATATTTTTTTTAGCTGCTGAAGTTGAGGAGGAAAGGCCAGAATTTGAAGATTTGGAGGCCAGAATGAGACACTATGACTCACAGGTGCCAAGACTAGTGGATATAACTAGATTCAAGCCTGGTGATCGATTTGGCTCAGTGTATGATTACTATGACATTCATGAGGAGATTGGAAGGTAACATTACTAGAGTTATTAGTATTTTAGATCAATTTTTCAGTATTTTACGGCTTTGAATGTTTGTGATTTCTTCTTTTTTAACTGATAACAAATACTGAAGTACATAGAGATTCCTAAAGAACATTTCTCAATAGTAATACGAAATTGCATGTGTAGGGTTTTCTTGAAAGTCTCAAAATACAACATATCCTATGCTGTTTGTGAGATTTCCCTTGAAGAGGGGAACAGTGAGAGAGGTAAAGGTTGTGGGAGGGTCGGACACACTGCATTTTGGGTCACAGTATGTGGGGAGCGTGGGGAAGGAGCTATGATCCTGGAACCTAACAGGTTAAAGTTAGTGGGTATTTAATCACTCTGTAGTTACTTTTCCCTTAGGGTGGATCATTATACCACTAGCTCTGGACACATTCATTATTCAGATGCGTTTTACTATCATATTGTTTTACCATTTATAGGGGTTCCTACGGTGTGGTGTACAGAGCCACAGAGAAAGCCACCAAGAAGACTTGGGCGGCTAAGTTCATCAAATGCACCCCGGCAGAGAAGGAACTGATCAAACGAGAAATTGATGTCATGAAGAAACTTCATCACCGAAGAATACTTCAACTTCACGAAGTCTTTGAGACAGAAGATGAAATGATCATGATCATAGAATTGTTAGTTTATCTATTTATTTACTTGGTTATGTTTGTTTGTATGTTTAGAAAGTTGTTGGTTGTGTTTGAAATATCTTGTAGTACTTACAAGTGTATTGTTAACTTGTTTCATTAGTTTTACAACAAATGTTTGAAACCTGGAGAAAAGATGTCGATCATCAAAAAATAACAGTACCTTCGTAGTATATGTGCCAATTCTTACCATATTTGCATACTGGAATTTATTCCAATATTAATTTAATAAAAACATACATTTCCCTCTAAAACTTGAACTTGAATTTTCATATTGCAATGTTTTTGCAAAGTGCTGTTTTGGTCTAAAATGACTGCAAATGTTTGGTTCAACAAATTATGTAGTTTGATTTTTCTAAATTTTTACTGTTAGGTAGGTTTTCTGTTTCATATTTCTTTTGAACAACTATAAATTTAACAACTATAAATAACTACTATAAATTAAATGATCCTTTATTTCCTTATCATTAAAGTTTGACCGGAGGTGAACTCTTTGACCGTATTGTCGATGAAAATCACATCCTTACCGAACCAGAAATTGTTGAGTACATGAGACAGGTCTGTGAAGGCATGAAACACATGCACGAGAAACATATCGTTCATCTTGATATGAAGGTATGTAAAAACTCTTGATCTCTTTTCCTCCCCCTCTCTCCCCTCCCACCCCACCCCCTTCCCCTCTTCCCTCCATGTTACAGTTCTACTCATTTGCCTGTGGTACATGTAGTTTCGTGTTGCTTTAGTTATCATTCCATAAAACAAAATCCTCCAGAACTCTCTTTAAAGTAGCAAATCAAGAAAATCTTGGGGACACATATTTGAATTTGAATGGTTTTCCCCATCTGTGTCAGTACATCAAATAATGAAATCCTTCATTTTTCTCTTAAATTTGGATGTTACAATTGAAGCTTCTGTTGACTGCATTTTGATTTCACATGTGACCCTTTCATAATGCTTATTGCAGCCCTGTGAGGTGGAAACTTGTTGATGAATTATTAATTTAAGAAGAAATTAAGTTTTTAAGTTTTTGTTATTCTTTCTAACATCCCAGCCTGAGAATGTCATGCTCAGAGACCGTACATCTGACGATCTGAAACTGATTGACTTTGGCCTCTCTCGTGAAATTGACCCTGATGAACCCATCAAAGTGATGTTTGGAACTCCAGAGTTTGTGGCACCCGAAGTTGTCAATTATGAGCCTGTGGGCTTACCTACTGATGTTTGGTCATTAGGTGTCCTGGCATATATCATGTAAGTTGAATGTCACTGTTTAGAAATATTGTTAGCATGATGGGGTAGAACTAGTGGAGGTATATCAGATCCATTTTGTTTGGGCAAGGAGGTTATTAAGTGACAAGTACGAATGTAGGAGAGCATTTTCCTCTCTTTAGCACCTGCAAAACTTTGTGCAACCATCATGTATAGTAAACAAAAATACAGTTATTCTAAGTGTTTTCCTTGTGTAAGGAGGAAGAGAGGGATTCACCTTCTCAAACACATTCCACAGTGGATTTTGTCGCCTTTTTTGGGGGGTATCCTTACGTTACCATCATATTTGCGTGTTGTATTCTTATTTTTTGTTTGTTATTTTTTCCAGGTTGAGTGGTTTTTCACCATTCATGGGAGATAATGACCAAGAGACCTTAAAGAACGTTGCCAAGGGTGAGTGGGACTTTGAAGAAGAGGCATTCAATGACATCTCAGATGAGGCTCTTGATTGGATTGAGAAGATCTTAGTGGTCGAAAAAGAGTAAGTGATGATAAGAGACATTTTGGCCTTATTTGTCATATTTCTGTGGTTTAATAATTTCTGGTGATATTGAGAGAGAGGATTGTCCTTAAGTGATTCAGACAATGGATCTATGGATTGCAGGTTTGAGTCAGGGCCGGATCATTAGGTTGCATCCTTGAGCAAGGCATGTAATTTAAATTGCCTCTCTTCAAGCAGGTGTATAAATAGGGGGCAGCACCCTATGGGATGTCTACCAGAGGATGTGTAGAGTTGGTGTACTTTAGGAAGCAACTGTTGGAATTGTACCCACTGCCAGGTGTGTGAGTGTGACAGGTTATTACTCTTGTAAAGTTGAGTGAGAAGGCAAGTCATAACTTTCAACTGATCTTTCAACTTTTATTTTATGTCTTTGTTATCTGCTGCGTAGTCAGAAAATATGAACACAATGGGATTGATAGTTTAATCCTGACCTGCTCAGGAGTGTAACCATGCTGCTTAACACCATTAATGGGTTTCAACCACCTCTTTGTTAGGTCTACCATCTTCCCAAGAATATCATCACCCTCGATCCCCCTAGCGATGCTGATTACTAACTAATGTATTGTTGGCGGTGGGGTGGAGTGGGTGGGTTATACGTATTGGGTTGGTGTGTGGGTGGATATAAGTGTTACTGTTTTCTTGTATTCTCTCTATTTACATACAGGAGCGCTTCTACTAGACAAGCCCTCTGGATTTTTTAGAGTGCTTTCTTTCACAATTTTCCCTGTTGTTGATATGTTTTGTCACTTAGTTAACTTCTCTGTATTTATATTGTGAAGAAACAAATAAATAAAATGAAATGAAATATACCTTTTGTTTCACCTCCTAGTGACCGTATGACAATCCAGCAGGCTTTGGATCACCCCTGGCTACAGATGATCACCGATGAAGAAGCCAGAAGACACGCCCGTAGACTGGACACCACCAGACTAGCTACATACTGGAAGCAGTATAAATATGTGGTACAGTATTTATAGCATAATTGTTTCAAATATCTCACACAAAAATTGTCAAGTATCTTATAGGGTTCTCAGTCCATGTCTTATCATTATATTCTTATATTTGTGTTCCATAAATGCCAGATTATAAAAACCAGTTGGTCACCAGATGCCAAAATCAGGATTTTCTTTTACATTCTTCATTTGTGAGCCTTGAGTGGGTACAAGCCTCTATGCTCTACACAAATCATCTCTATTGTGCAAGGATGAAAATTTAAAAAGTTTGGAATTTGGAGGTGCATTGGGGGAATAAGCCCCCATAGTGCCCTTAGCACACCCCCCCCCCCCCATCTCGTAAGGCTCTCTATTTGTGTTCTTCCAGGTTGGGACCCTCAATTGTCTTATTTCACCAATTTCCAATCTCTGGCAAACATTGCATATGATCTAAAATTTCAGAAAAATCTTTTAATAATGGTTTGATGAGTTGATGTGTTTGTTAAGTCTACTAATGTCTGAAGTATTAGTAAAATGTTGGAGAAACAATTTCATTTCATTGCAGAGCGGTCATACAGTGGTCTCTATTGGTAGAGTAGCTCATGGTGGCGCTCTTCGTGAACTTCATCAAGTTTATCGAGGCTCTCAGCTCTACCAGAGAATTCTCTTCATGGGTAAGCTAATAATTTGTCAGAAAGCCTTTGTTCAGGTATCATTTGGACATCTTTCTCAGTAAAGGAAATTGAGCATTTAGCTTAGACTTTCTTCTGGGAAAGTGATCTTAGGTTTGAGTAAGGGTACTAGCCTCCTAGAAGTCACAAGTTTGGCTTTTCCAGATGTGAAAAGAGTAGGGACATTTACTCTCACACTATCCTTAAGTGATAATAGCATATTCTTGTGATAATTGTTATAGGATTCTTGGTCTCCTTCGACATCAACCGAATGCAAATGTATGCTTGATGAAAACATGTGTTTTGAATATTAAATAAAACTTATTGAAATGGTTGGCCATAAATATGTATTATCAACTATATTTTCCATTTTGTTCTTCAAATGTGACTACAAAAAGCTATACAATGTTTTTTGAAACTGTTTAACAGATTCCCGAGATGCGGCTCCTAAGATAACCAGACGTCTAGAAGATGTGATCGCTATAGAGGGTAACGCCGCTCGCTTTGAGTGTGAAGTTACGGCCATGTCAGAACCTCTCATCGAATGGTACAAAGACCACGAACTCCTGGTCATCGGAGTCAAGTACAAGATGCTCTACGATGATGGAACGTTCACTCTGGTTGTGAATAACGTAGACATCGATGACGTCGGACAGTACGTCTGTCGAGCTACCAACTCCTACGGACACGCTACCTCATCAGCTGATCTGGAAATTGAATGTAAATTAAATTTAAGTTACCTACAAGTTTGATTTGTAGTGTGCTCTGCATAAGCAGATCTATTAAACGAAAGATACTAAAGTGTTAGGAATGTTTCAGACGAGGAATTGAGACCAGAACTACAAGTTTGGTCAGCTGCGAATGGTTTTACAGACATTGACATTAGGTTATGTGGTGTGACCAGCCCTCCCATTTATTGTGCAGCCACTTGAGGGGTTGTACGATAGGTTAAATCTTATCCCAATAGTGTTGATTAGACTCAACTAATGTAAATTACAATATTATTTGTTGTTTTCCAGTAATATGAAATTTTGAGTTTGAGGAAAGTTCACATCTAGTTATCAACATGAAATATATAAAATTAGGGTTTTTTTATTTCTTATTTTTTGGGCCATTTGTTACTATTTGTGTATTATATATCAATTGCTTCATGTTCTATAGTGCTTGGAGAAGAAGAACTGGCCAAGCGAGGAGAGAGAAGAACTCTTGATCTCAAGAGGCAGCGGTAAGGATTTATTCTTACTTTTTTTGTACTTATTTTAAGGGGGTGGGGGGGCAGGCACCAGTTTCATGACTAAAAGGGACAGTGTAACTTACATTACAAAATCACTGGTATTGTAAAATTTCACATAACTGTAACAACTAAATCAGAATTACTCACCAAGAATTTTATTTGATGATTTAGCTTCTTCCATTTCTAGAATTCCTCTAGGAGAGAGAGGTAGGAAGCTGAGAGCTGGTCGAGCTGCCCTTATCGGGGTCAGCGAGAAAGCACCTCGTCTAGTCTCTGAACTGGAGGACCAACAGTGTGGACTAGGCTTCATCCTCCCATTGACCTTCCAAGGTATCAATAATTTCCCAGAAATATGCCTAGACACTTTGCCGGGAAAATAATGTGAAATAATTATCTAAGCTTCATTATTGTGATGGATATTGGACATACTGCATGATCTTAATACTTCAGGTCATCTAGTTAACACATTTGTCAAGTGAATCTTTTTGTTTTGAAACTAGTTTGTGAAATTTTCAGGAGGTAATGTAGGATGGGTAAAACATTTCACCTCACATATCAAGATTTTTTTTTTCTTTTTTATAGAAACTCAAGTTTTGTTTTGTTAATAATAATCCTTCAGTTTATAAATATGAGATGAAATTTAAGACCGGGTAAACTGCAGAACGTTTAAACGGTCAGGTTAAGAAGTATCCTCTACTACTAGCCTTAACAACATGAAAAAAAGGTTCCCATTTTCGAACAGATTCAAATTTTCAAAGAACAGTGTAATATATAGTCCATTCCTCTATTGTCTTTTTTTGTATAAGGATTGATGGTTGGTGGTGAGAGGGGACATTAAAGGGATTTCTCACCCCAGTTGTGTTTATGATGAAATGTCCTCAATATTCTTGGTCAAGTTTGTAATCATTTTATGTTTTGGTTTGATCAGTTCTCCTACCACCACATGTGGATACCAAAGTGAAATGGATGAGAAACGAGGAAGTCGTCAAGGAAGGCTCTCATCTTCACTTGCTGGAGGAGGATGAGGAGGGAGTCTACACCTTAGAGATTGAAGAGACCCAAATAACTGACTCTGGTATCTATGAGGCAGAAGTCTCAAACCAATTTGGAACCGTCGCCACCCGTTGTAAGGTTGACGTCGATGGTAGGTGGCTGGTTTTTAACTTTCGAGAGCCAAGAGTGTGTTGTTAAGAGTAATAAAGTTTCTAATCTAGCAAAGTGATTCGGTATTATTCCAAATTTGCTAGAAAATTGGTCAACTATTGTCTTACTTTTGCATTTGTTGTATTGTCACATCTGTGTAGAATAGTATTCATTAGTATGTCTTTGAATAATACTGTTTTGGAACTATAATAAAAACAAAGCACTTTTGGAAGTTGTCACAGGTTTAGTATGCTTAACTTCTGCTATGTCGTGTAGTTAAATAAAGTAAGGTTTATTGACATTTTCACTATTTTAAGGTATTTGGAAGTATACTCTTACCCAAATACAGGGGAACTTTTGTGTCACATTGTGATCATTGTCATAGAGGAATCTACTTCCAATACTCAACTAGTTGAAACCAATATTGCCAAAGATGGCTATAACACCATGTATTTTTTTGTTTTCATATAATTACCTTTTTTTCACTCTCTTTTTAGATAAATACATGGACAAATATTCCAACTACAGCCGACCAAGATTCACACAGGTTCTCCGCGACATGTTGATTGTTGAAGGCAGTGCTGCCAGGTTGGACTGTAAGATTACTGGCATTCCAGAACCAGAAATCAGATGGTGAGTCACATGTTGATGTTACTCTAACATTTTGTGTTTGTATTTCTAGTGTGTCTTCCTTGCATTGCTTTGTAGCAATTCTGAAAGTCAACTTATCATTTTAAGCAACACCTTTACCCCTCCCCTTCCACCCCCATCCCTCACCCATTTCATCTCCACTCTCCTTTCTCTGAACCATTCCCAAAACCCTCATCTTCACGTGAGGCTGCATATAAACAAATAAACTGTTCTCTTTTCTAGATTGAAATTTTTGAAAATGATAGAAGATTTGAAACATAAAACAAAATGAGATACTATAATGACTGTTAGAATAAGGACCAGTGGCATGTATAAGGACCACACATCCCCCTCCAATTTATGAAATGTTCTATTCACCTGTGGCCCTACCATAAAAGTTCAGCACTTACCTAAATCAGTTGGGGGTTATTTGAACTCCTTCACCTCCCCCCCCCCCTCCCAACCTTTGAAATCCTCTGCTCACCACTGACAAAAGACAAACTTAATAACCTATTTGTTTAACAGGTTTAAAGATCATAAAGAAGTCCAGGATGGCCAGCATTACTCCTTTGAATATGGAGATGATAACGAGACCTACACCCTGGTGATACAGGAAGCGTTCTTGGAGGACGCAGGCACTTACACATGTCAAGCCTCCAACCTGGTCGGAAGAATCGCTTGCGACAGTGGTGTCAAAGTCAAAAGTGAGTTTCTCTCCATTGTGTTTTTAACATAATCAGCAAATTATGAAATGGACAACTTTAAACAGGAAAGCTTTTCCTTGTTTGTGTGTCATTGTCCAGAAAAATACAACAGTTTTTATGTAAGTTTTCTCCTGTTTTTGTCTAATGAAATTAAAAGTAGTGCTTGTGTTAAACCATTGACTTTAATCTGTAGTCATCCTTGCACCATACACATATCACACAATCACAATTGGCATACAGGTACATCAGAGAAATATCATGTAAGGTGTACGAGATGAGATCTTTCACTTATTTTCTGCCCCTTGGTGATGTCTCTGAAATCTGCCGAGGGCTACAGTGCCCTATGATGATGTTAGAATGATGATTTTATGATGATATGATATGATATGATGATTTTAATTGATTTTGAAAGGTTCTGTGAAATATAAAGTTTTCAGGCAATAACCTTTAAAATCTGCAGTTTACACCTTCAGGGCAATTGGCGGTCAGGTATAAATGTCCAATTTGGCATTCTAGTATATTTCAGGAAATCACTGTTTCACTTTAACTATCTAACTTGTTTAACGATGTTTCCGAAGTATGCAGAAAGTGACAAATAACTTTTGTTTTTGTTTTGTAGCTGCTGGAGCAGACAGCGATGTTGAGTGAGTATAAAACCATTTTATCTTTCATAATTCATCACTTTACCTTTCCCATAATCAGCCATTCCATTCTGACAAATAATATTCAAACAATTAAGAAAAACACTTCTAAATAGTACACCTGGAGCTTCAAATGTAGGAGCGTGTTGTTTGGGGGAGCCGGGGGTGTGGTGCGGGGAGAGGGAGAGGGAGGGAGGGAAGGAAGGAGAGTGTTCCAGGAGAGCCTGCAAATGTCCTTTAATCTTTTAACTATTGCATAATCATTGACTGCTCTAATGTTTTGAACCTTACAGAGATATCGAGGTAGCCCCCAAGATTAGAAGGGTGGACTCATTTGAGCCTCCGAAGCAACGCCAGGTTGCACCTTTCTTCAGTCTACCACTGTCTCGCAAGACCTTTGAAGTGGATAGCACGGCCAAGATGAGCTGTGCCGTCCAGGGACACCCCAAGTCTGAGGTTAGCTGGACCAAGAATGGTGCACCTCTTACTGCGAGCAGTCGCTGCCACATCTCGTATAGGCAGGGCATTTGTACGTTGGAAATATCAAGAGCTACGATGGCCGACACTGGAACATATGCGTGCGTTGCCAAAAATACAGAAGGAGAAGGAACAACCATTGCCGAGTTGGTGATTGTTGAAAGTAAGTTTCATTAGTTTCATTAGTTTCACTAGTTTCAAGAGTCATCAGTAGTAAAACCTGAGTGAGCTTCACCCAAGTTTTGCTGCAGCAAATAACTTGTGTTTGTGGGTTTCTACTCCAAATATTAAAAAAACTTTTTTTGCATTTGGTCAATGGTTTTATCAGCCCTACCAATTAATCAACGGAATAAGATCAATGCTAATAACTATTTATTATTGAATGAATTTGAATCTGGTCTCAATACTTCCTCGCCCAGACGGTTTTTCAATCACTCATAATTCTGGCTTCATTTTGGGTCATGAAACTTTAATCGCTGACTGGGTCAAACAAACGGATGTACAGTTTCATTTTGAATAACGTCCAGAACTTTATCACCACCTAACTTTCATGTCTGATCACGTTTTATCATACAATTATATTTTAATCATTTTATATCAATTATAAATTATATCAATTATAGTCAATTATATAATCAATTATATTTTAATCATTTTGTATCAATTATATCAATTATAATCAATTATATTTTAATCATTTTGTATCAATTATAATCAATTATATATTCAATTATATTTTAATCATACACAGGCTTGAGTGAAGATGACGAGACCTACAACTACATTAGACCATCGTTCCCGAAAGGCCTGCGAAAAATGAGAGTTAGAGAGGGCCGGGTTGCTAGAATTGAAATCCGAGTTTCAGGTCACCCAACACCAGAGGTTACATGGTAAGAACAAAGACCATACATATAACTATTCAGTAACTGGATGATAATGTTAAAATGATGATAATTGTTTTGTAGGTCAAGATTGAATTTGAAACAAGCTCTCTTAAAAACCTTCAGCACAACCCGTTCATCTCGGTTATTTTCTTCAAATTACTAACTAATTGGGTTCATAAATCTCATATGGAACAATCTTTCGTCTGAATTTGAGCCTAGGAGAAATGACCTTCTATTAATTTGAATTCATCTGACGTTTAATATTCTGTTCCTCCCTTAGGATGAAAGATGGTGTACAGATAGAGGATGAAGATCGTATTTCTGTGGAGCGGGCGCCCGGTGGTGTAGAGACATTAGTCATAACTGGTGTAGCTCCAACTGATTCTGGAAGATACCAGGTCATGGCAAAATCTGTGGCTGGCAAAGCATCAGTTGCAGCCGATCTTATTGTGGTCGATCGTAAGTCACCGTTCTTGTTCTGAGATTTTTGCAATATAACGCTTTGTTCGGCATTTTCATCCGACAGATTTGGCAGTCCTGATTTCCGTTACTGTGATATACATGGATATATTTTTGCGACTGTAAAGATATTTGTTAGATACTAACAAATGTGTTTTTCTTTCTTTCATTACAGTTGAAGCTGATGTAGACACAGATGATGAAGGAGATGGGAAACGACGAAAGAGAAAGAAGCGAAAGGTGCCAGAGCACGAAAGGGAAGAAGTAGAATTAGCAAGGACGGGCGAGAAGCCTGCCCTCTCTACGGAATTCCTTGCCTGGAAACTTTCCAAGAAGCAACGAGATTATTCGCCTTCTACCACATCTGAGGCGATCAGCATGTCTGACCTGCAGCACCACTACCGTACACGGACTACAGGAGAGCAATACGTAGGCAGTGATCGGTGGTCTTCTAATGTCGCAGTATCACCCATTAGAACGGTAGGGAGAAGACGCATACGTTCACCTGTTAGAGAGGGTACACTGTCTCCCCTCATACTGGGCAGACGTGGATCAACACCCTCACTTTCATACACACCTGTGTCACCTCATGCTAGGCCCAGATCTGTATCTCTTACACCAATAGATCAAGTGTTCAGGAGGGAGTCACCAGCACCAAGGATGTCACCCACCAAGGTCCCTGCTGGTGCAGCTGGATACCGCACCCCTACTCCAACACTGATCGTTTACCGAGCTGGAACCAAAGGTTATTATGTGCCACAGAGAGCGCCATCTCCAGATAAACGTGAAAAGAGAGCTCGCACCCCAACTACAGGAGGTATGTTCTTCTCTCAGACCAGGGAATACGGCGGAAGACACCAACGAACACAGCAACCTGTTGGAAGAAGAGACTTTATGTTTACCAGACCTCCAAGGACTGTGGCTGACTCTAAAGCCTCCAAGAAAGCAAAGCTTCCACCGTCCAGTGCAGAGGGTGTCAGAGCACCGTCTAGATCATCTATGAGTGGTGACGAGTACAGACATTCCCCATCAAGGCTCACACCCACTCAACGAGAGAGGCCGTTTACACCCACAAGCCCATCAAGGAGACAAGTACGCACACCTACTGATCGGGGTAGACCTTTTACCCCTACAAGTCCATCCAAGATTCACAGGCTTACGCCAACTGAACATGACAGACCCTATACACCAACCAGTCCATCTCGTGTCAGCTCTCGTGAGTTTATGGAGCCTGGTTTTGCTCGGTCAATTTCCAGAGAATCGAGGGAATCGAGAGGATCCAGTGACAGAGAACGTCCAAGATCTCGTACTCCTTCTCAAAGAGTCGGATCTGTGGAATTGGACACCCGTTCTAAGGTTGTTTCCTTCAGACGAGAGGCAGAGTCACCTCTGCCACCAGAGTATGAGCGTAGATCGAGGAGCAGAGAGGGAGTATCGCCTCTACCGCCAGGAGTCAGAACAAGAAAAGTCAAGAAGACTAAAGTGCCCAAAGAACTAGAGCGCAAGTACAAAAGATCAAGTTCAACAGAATCTGATCGTGAATTCATGCGACAAGGGTATTATACCTTTAGAGCACAGAGGGAGAAAGGAAAATCGCCATTGCCAACATCTGGCAAACTACCAAAATCTTATCCAGACTCCTCCAATGTCAGGCAGTCGCCCGCCTCTCATACAAGGATGGAGACTCGAGAACAACCCCATTCAAGATACCTCAAGGAAGCACAAAGCGATAGAAATAAAATTCACGGTACAAGTCCGACCCCGAAGTATGCATCCCCAACTCGTAGGGGACCGGCAGATTCACCGATTGGAAGGCAGAGCAGAGACTCCCAGAGGATGCACACAAGAGAATCAGCTAGCTATATAGCAAGAGAAACATCAGGGAGTAGAGCAAGGGAATCCCCCAGTTTAAGAAGTACCGAATCTCCTAGCTACAGAGCCAGGGATAGCACAAGGATTGGGGAAGTTACCACCAGTAGATTGAGAGAATCACCCAGCTACAGAGGCAGGGAATCCCCCAGTTTAAGAAGAACCGAATCTCCTAGCTACAGAGCCAGGGATAGTACCAGTACTAGGGAACTTACCACCAGCTACAGAGGCAGGGAATCCCCCAGTTTAAGAAGAACCGAATCTCCTAGCTACAGAGCCAGGGATAGTACCAGTACTAGGGAACTTACCACCAGTAGATTGAGAGAATCACCCAGCTACAGAGGTAGGGAATCTCCTAGCTACAGAGGCAGGGAATCTCCCAGCTATAGGTCGAGAGAGTCACCCAGCATGGGGACTTATGCATCTTTCAAGGAATCTCTGAGTCACAGAGCGAGTAGCGCATCACCTTCCCATAGAGAAACAGATGCAACTTACCAAAGAAAACTGTCTGCACCACCTAGGTACAGAACGACCAGGGAACCACCAAAACCTACGTATGACAGCTATCCATATAGTAGCTCTTATGCACCGTCTAGCTACAGACAGAGCACGGACAGAGGTGTGTACAAGTCTTCAAAAGATTCCAGCCGTTATCGGTCAAAGGGAACGTACGACTCCGACAAGTACCGGCATGAAACCGGACGAGATCACGAGGACAGACACAGGAGACCACGATACCACGACGATGACCGTTCATACGACCGCTCATATGAAGTGTCATTTGCCGACTCTATCCGAGAAGAATTGGGAGAAATCGAGGAATTGCCACGAGACAAAGTATCTAGGAAATCTAAAAGAGAAGCTGCTGTCGAGTTGGAAGGACCTCCCACTTTCTCAAAGTTCCTGAGGGATGTAAGCGTCATGGAGGGACGCCGTGTTATACTGGAAGTGGAAGTTACAGGTACGGTCAATTCAAAAAAGCTCTTATCATATATAAGACAGATTGGACATCCTTGTATTTAAATCTGAAAAGAAGAGCATCCAGCAAGCGCCTCAATGTTTTATAATTATAAGTTGACCTTTCTGGTAAAGCTTTTCTCTTTGTTTTTTATCGTCCTGAACAGGTTCAAGACCCATGGACGTGGCCTGGCTGAAGAACGGTAAAGATATCGCAGATAGCGGGGATTTCCGGTACATCAACCGAGGTAACATCTGCCAACTGGAAATTGCTGAGATCTTCCCAGAAGATGGTGGCAAATATACTTGTGAAGTACTGAATGACCTGGGAGACGCCGATTGTCATTGCAATGTCTCCGTTTCCGGTATGTAGTGAATCTATCTAAGTCATTCCATATCAAATCGCCTAAGTTTGGAGATATGTTTCATAGTTTGACCTCTTCTAAAAACTTACCAAATTTATCGTATGTTTGGAACACCATGAAAGAAGCAGATTCTGAAAATTTCATTTGCAATTGCTTCAAAATTTGAAGCAACTGTGGCATTTTGTTTTTTTCTTGATTTTTGAGGTATGATTTCTCAGCAATACTACCTTTCTATTACAGGAGCCTATAGACTTTATCCCATAGAAAAGAAAAGAAAAAACATAGGCTATTAAAGCATTGTCTTGTGGTCAACTTAAAAATGCCAAAATACCCAGGCTGAAAAACATGTGGAACAGCCAAACAGGCAAAAATATTTAAGGATTTTCATTTAAAAATGAGGCAAAATATCCTCCTGAAAGTTTTTTGTACCAACAGGGTGGTACTATATCCCTTCTAGAAACTTAGTCAGACTTTTAAACATGACATGTTTTGAGTTACTTGGCTGATTAGTTAATATTTAGAAAAGCTAGAACCCGGAAAGTTGTAAGAACTTTACACTTATAATTGAAGTAAAAGCCCTCACAACTCACACATTGTTACATTGGTAAAAAATTGGCATCAAAACTCCTTCCTCATGCTGAATCCCAGCATGAAATAGCAACTTGCAAATATATTACATAAAAGCATTGTAATCATTATGTTGTATTGTTTGGACTGGACATATAATAACCTATGAAAGAATCAAGTACTCTGAAGCAATAGTTTAGGACCAATTTTATCATAAAACTCCAATTAAAACAATGCTTTTATAGCCTAATTTGTTACTTTTCCATACTATGGGATAGTCTATAGGCATCTGTATTAGGAGTAGTAGGATATTTTATTGCTGAGAAACAAGACCTAAAAAGTCAAGATAATGGCACTGTGGAGACAAATTGCAGAAGTTCAAAGTTTGATAATTTTGGAGAGAACCCTATATTTCTATTTATCTATCTCTCATTCTGTAAATCTAGGTAGTGCCCTTATCTATCGTTCCATCTATCTAGGTAGTGCCCTTATCTATTGTCCATCTATCTAGGTAGTGCCCTTATATGTCGTTCCATCTATCTTTTCGTTTGTTCGGATCATAATAAAGCAAATTGTAAATGAAACAAGACAATCAAATTGCATTTATTACAATTCCAGTGGATATATGTTTTAATATTATCACTTCTCTTACAGAGGAACCAAGTGTTAGTATAAGTATGACAGGCACCCAAGAAGTCAGTTACAGTACCAGTCAGCACGCCATGATGGATGAAGACCACATCCCACCAGAATTCTTTGAGGAACCTGAATCTGCCGTTGTCGAAGAAGGAAAGACTGCCCGATTCGTCTGTGATGTCGATGGTGAACCAATTCCAAAAGGTATCGTAGTGTTTAAAAAAAGATTATAAGGAATTAGTTTGGTGGATGGATGTTGACCAGAATAACTCATTAGACCTGCCACAGTGATGGTGAAATTTACACCTACCCCTGTAAGATGACTACTGATACATGATATTCATTGGCAATTTTATTCTCCAGAAAGTAGAGGATCATTAAAGGGGAGGCCATGAAATGAATGCTAGCCGAGTCTGGAAGTTGTTACTGCCACATGGATATTATGTGGGAAAAGTATTTTTTATTCCTTGAAATTAAAAATTATTTCGAAGTGATGTCATGTCAGAGTTGAGAAACAGATTTTTCTTTTTCAATGGGTAGGTCTCTGCTTTTGTGTTCTAGGTAGGAATCTGCCCTGTCGGCTTAATTTCAATTCCTAGTTTGGTCTGTTAATTAGACAAATATTAAAGGAGTTTTTCAACTGATACCCTGCGAAACCCTTTGAGAACTCTCTAACGAGAAAATCGTACCATTTATGAGAATATGAACTTATAACATTCTGATTCTGATGTTAATCTTGCATTTTGTTTAGTCACGTGGCTGAGAGGCGGTGTGCCAATTACAGATGGAGGTCGTTACTTCATCAAGACGGAAAAGTTTTCCAATTCGCTTGAAATTTCGAACGTGACATCAGCTGATGCCGGAGGTTACACCTGTCGAGCAGTAAACAGTGAAGGGGAAGTTACATCCAATTTCTCTCTGACTGTCATGCCTAGAAGATCAGGACCTTCTGAATCAAGGTTAGCTTAATACAGAACACACACACACCTCTTGCCCCCTATTCCCTCTCCCCCACCCCCTATTAACAGTGAGGTGTTTAATAAAAGTTGGGAACTCGACAAATTGTACATCTCTCCCTGTCATTAAGTGATTTGAGGTGATAAGGGCGATATTGAGTATTGACACCACTTTAGTTACCAGTTTTGATTGAAATGAGTTTCCCCGCTTGCCATTGAATTTGTTTCACTTAATTTGGTTCTTCTTTCCTTTAACAGCGATGCCCTTGGATTTCGACCAATTCCAGATGATGACGATTCACTGATCGACGAGATGATGTAAGAGTTATCTCGTGACAGTAAAAATCACAAAGTTCTTTGAGAAGACTTCAAGAAAGTTTTTATCTATTTTGATCCTATTTCAGCTCTTTGCTATGATTTTTGATGACCCTCGAGCTGAAATTGTATCTATGTATAATAAAGTTTTCTCATTTTGATTTTTAATTTTTATCCAACTTTGACTTCCAAGATGTACATATTGTTACTTACCGATTTGTGCCATAACTGAATTCCAATTTTACGGGTCTGTGTATATGGACTGTACGTATTCGAATGTACAGATTGTCCATAATGTATGAAAGAACGAGACAAATTCGAACAGTTACTAGACAAGTAACAGTGTTTCGACGACGATTTAGGAGCTTGTACGAGCTAGTGGAGAGATGATATTTGTACAATAAAATATGGAAGCCAGGCATCAATCTTAGACAAATGAGCTGATATGGGACAAAATATTTAATCACTGACATATGAAGTCAACTGTGAAGAACTGTGATAAGAAAACAAGTAAAAAAAAGAGAAAAAATATTGAACCATAAAAATATGAAAAACAGAACCCTGATATGACTTTTTTTCAATTGACTATCAATGGAATCACTTTGGATATACTCCAGTGACAAGACTAATTTCACGTGTGGTGACATGATGAAAGATCTTGTTAAGTTTAATGACTAACAACTATTGTTTGTTCATATCTACTTTATTAGCTTCTAAGACATCTCCGAGATTTTTTCAAATTTCAATGGACGAAAATCAGGTTTGAAAATTTTCTCAAAAATGTGGTGTATTTGAGGAAATGGTCTTACCCTTTTCTAAAAATTTGAAAAAGTTTCTGGATTTTTGCACATAATTTAATTTAAAGTTTAAAGAAATGTGACATCACTGAAAATCTGATATTGTTGTGGTGGCTCTTGAAGATTTTCTGTGAATGTTATAATACACTTTTGATTTATCATGTTTTATTAATTTCAATAACCATATAATGGCTTGTTGTGGTGGCTTGCCAAATTGGTTGGAAATTTGAACAAATTGCTCGGGTGAATACTTTATACATTTTTAATGCGATGTGAAAAATTTCTTGTGAAAGTTTGGGAGATGGAACTTAAATCAAGGAGAAAATGAAAAAGAGAAAACAAGTACTGAAGAACCAACTTTCGTCAAATTGTTGTGGTGGCAATTTTTCGTCAGTCATTACCAGTATATTTGTTTCTGGTTTCTAAGAACATGTGGCTAGTGTCTTTGAAATTTCAGAATATAAAGCAGTTTTTACTAGTTTTTTTTTAATAGTTTGTGGTGGTTGATAATATTACTGCTATTTTCCTTTGTATTTATTTGTCCATCTCTCAATCTTTGATAAACATGTGACTTCTATCATTGTGGTGGTGATGAAAGACACGACATAAATTATGAGGGATAAAACACTATCGTTTTAAAGTGTTCACTCAAGTTCTATGATAAATTTTTAAAAGCAAGCAGTCATTTTTGATCGGCAACTTGTTAATTTTCACTAAATGCTTGCAGTTTATAGATATGACTTCAGAGTCAAGACAACACCCAATGTTTTTTTGCTTTTTTTAAATTAAAACAAAGTTTTAACCATGAGAAGAATGCATATTAAACACTAATATTTAATTTTTACCAAATAATGGAATTTAATGAATAACAAATTTAAGAAAGATATTATTATTATATCATGCAGTTCCCAAAACAAATCACTTTTCCAAGTTAATAATGCTTTAATAAATCCTCAGCAATGTTAACAATATTTTCCTTTGTTATATCTTTTTTGGCTTTGTCATTCTATTTTGTAATTTGTTAGATTTACTGTAACTTGTTGAAAATTGCCCACGTATGCACACACCACTGAAGGGTATGTACCATCACCTAAACTATACATGTCAACTTTGCTGCTTATTTACACCCCCAACTACCCACCCACCCCCTCCTACCTTCCCCACCATGGAGGATCCCAACCTACCTCACTATTTACTTTTACATGTTAGCAAGTTGTTTGTATCTTAGGTGTTAATGTCCTCTTGGTTGACCCTGTACCGCTTATTCTACATCAGCAGTATTATTTGGTAACATCGACCAATAATTGTTTGAAGTAAAAAGGGAAATTCCTATCCTGGCAGAGAAGAGCATCTGTCAATAAGGTACAATATAATAAAACCATATAGGTTGTTGAAGAGTAAATCAATGTAACCAGTGAGAATATATATGTTATTACTGTATCAGAAGGCCCCTGGTCATTTCAAATTTGATTAATGGATTCCTCCAGCACAGATGGTCAATGTGAAAACAAATTTTCAGCGGTTCACAAGTCTTTGAAAAACCTATCAATGCGGCCTGTAGATCCTAAATGTATAAATAGGTTGAGGAGGCAGAATAATGTACCCCTAGTTGTTGTCATATTCCAAACTGACAGATGAAAGACATTCTGATGTTTTCCCACACAACTCATTTGTCTACTTTTGTCATGAGAGTAAGTACATCCTTAAGTGTTGCAGCACATGTATGGTGGATACTGTGTTATATCTGTATGTAGCTGCACTGATGGACAGTAGTTGCTGCCGTGTTAATATTGTAAATTTACTGTATACCATCATACTGGGTACACATAACTTCACTGGGGTCTGTCAAATTAATTTCATGCCCATTATTATCTCCAAAACATTCACAAAATGAAACTTCTCACAGTTGAACATTTCCAATATGCTCCGTCACTTTATAGATAGACTTCTATAGATATGATATCAAAGAACATGGTAGCATTTAATAATAGGTTAAAGTACTGATAACACCCGGATCATTCCTAGGTGCGGGACGTTGACAACCTTGCGGCTGCTAACAAAGATCCTTATCTGAAGTATAATGAAACAAAATACTCCAGGAAAGGTTGCATTTTGGCTGTTACAATGTTGTTAACTGATCTATTATTAGAAACAAAAAGAACTTTCACTTCAGTGAATTGACTACATCAGTTAACTAAACAGTTGTTATTTGTCTGTATGGTCTCGCATATCAAAATGGACTACTCTTTGTTCCTGTTACAACTACTGCAGAAATCAAAACAGAAAGCAAAACATGTTCACTTTACATAATTTTATTTTCCCCATTATTAAAGCTTTTCTTTTAGTAAAGAAACTATTTCTGATTTCAACTGCTTTACTGACAAGAAATGTTCGCATATGTCGTTGATAAAACACGAGCACTGCTGGTACTGTAGGTCACACATGCACTGTAAAGGAAACTAAAATAGAAATATATATTTTGGGGGTTAGAGTGAAAATGAGTTGTAGCAGATGTACTACTATTGAAGAGTATACCCATGATAGAGCCAGGGCATTAAACATTCCAACAACTGTTGATCTACTTTCAATCCCATTCCCCTCGCATTGAGACTGTCACAATATGATCATGATGTAATAGAAACAACACATGATCTAAGCCAGAGGACAGACACAAGTTTCATCGCACGTTGGCTGTATTAAGACAATATTGCTCTCCATCCAGGCCAACAATCAACAGAGGGCGCTGTCACATCTGCCCTATCTAGATCCACAAAACTTAACACGGTACAGTGATTTGATCACTAGGACTGTATACAATTAGGCACCAATATTGAAGAAGATATCTTTTGAATCACATTTTTGAAGTCAAACTAACTGTTTTAGGCACACCTATGTTTTTTCTAAAGCACCTTTTCATTTCGCCAAACTGCATTAAGTGGAACCGCGTAAGTTGTCAATTACTCAGCACATCTTGTTCCAATACTTGTCAGCGTGATCTTGTTACTTCAGAGATATGCAATCAGCACAGATTCTGCATGTTAGGGCCGATATCACAGCGCCCTCTGTTATCACAGTGCCCTCTGTAGAATGACTGGAGAGCCCCAATAAAACATCCTTTCTGGGACGATCAACACGAACAAACTTTGCGACAACCAACATTGTTGCAACCAAATACAGAGACAGCAAGAGCAAATCAACACTAATACTGTCAAGATATCAAATCTGCCAGCATTTATATTTTATTTATTTCATTCCTGAAGTTTGTTTCATTGAATCATTATATTAGAATATTACCAAACTAACAAAAATGGTAGCAACAAGTTTGACGCAGAAATTCAGTCTCGGGCACAGGGGCAGATCAACCCTTCCCAACCCAGCAGGACAATTTTACCGAAACGACACAAGAACCAAATAATATATCTCTATTAAAGCCGTAGGTTTATGGCTAACAATATCTCAAGAGAGAGAGAATTCTTTTAAAAAAATTGCTGTTATCTGTGATAAAAAACCAAAATAACCACTTCATTTAATTTTGACTTCATTGGCTCAAAGTTCAATTTTGTCAATATAGCAGGCTTGTTCACATCACAGTCATGTAAACTAACTGCTGTGAATAATTATATTGATTGATTGATAATAATATTAACTGATTGGTTGATAATAATATAGATAAATTCATTCCCTTCCTCCACAAATATTTAATATTAAGGTGTCATCTAAAATAAATGGTAAATGAAAGAAGACTAATGTCTAACCAACAAAATACAACAAAATCTGCTAAGAAAGATAAATGATATAAAGTTGATAAATCTATAGACATTCTGAAGCCTTCAATTTCTTCTGCTTAATATAAATCAAATTTACATTTTAGGATTTATTAGAACTATACATCTGTGGTAAAAATCTGCATAAATTTACAGCTATGAAAGTAGTTACAACACAAACAAATGGTGAGCAAAAGAAGATAATATCATGGAAGAACAAAAAGCTACATATCCAGTCAGTGGACACAATACTGTTCCACCCACACACCCCCCCCCCCCCAAAAAAAAAAGAAACAATGGCAACTTTACCTTTTAATCCATTCCCATCATAAACAGCTGCCCCTAAAATTAATTTCAAGTTTGATTCAATAGAAACAGATGTGTTGACAAGTCGTGCAAACAACTGTCAGTTTCTATAGTCTTTTACTTTCTCTGTTACTGACAATGTAGCAAACAATCTTTCTACATCCTGTCTGCACCATTCACTTAATATCGTCATCTTCTCTGTAAAATGTTTGTCCAGCTAGTTCTGAGCTCATCCCACAGTGAGATGTACAGATCTGCAATATACGCAGTCATATGATTCACTATATATGTCAATATTTCATTTTCAGATCGATATGAAATTCCCTTCCACAATGTTCTTTATTAATGTTAATTAACATATGTAAATATGTATTATTTGGGACAATAGGTAGGTTTACATACACACAGACATATATGACTGACTGCATTACAGAAAACATCTTTGTAAAACTAAGAACAACTAAATTAGCGTCAAGGGCAAAAGGCAGAAGTATTTAAGTAAAACTTCACCACGACCTAATTCAAAAAAACTATAGTGAATCTCGGGTGAAAAGTTATGTTTCTCAAATTTCTTCTGATTATGATTAATGTAAACTGCATTCAAAGTTGCAATCTGTCCATTCTTTTTTTTCGTGGGTTCTGCCCCCTACCCAACCCCCCTCCCGCCCCCTCCTCCCCATTCATTCTTGTGTTTACCAATAAAGAAAGAATGAAGTAGTCACTACCACAACCTTCCAATAGCTACAAAGCTCACCTATCACTTGAATTCCTGTAAAGGCTACCCGCTGCATATTTACCACATTCCAATCATCACTTTGCATATTAAGTAGTTACCTACACATACAAGTATTCTTACCTACTCTTACAACAGTGAATTACATTCATGTTGTTACTAACTTCACCAATTAAAAAAAAAATCTACATATGTCGATGATTATTGCTTAATCATCACTTTTCATATTAAGTAGTTACCTACACATACATTATTCTTACCTACTCTTACAACAGTGACTTACATTCATGTTGTTACTAACTTTACCAATTAAAAAAAAAATCTACATATATCGATGGTTATGAAACGAAAATAACACGAATATAAAAAAAGAAAGTTGAATTTATTTCAGATGGAAGATGGAAGATGCGTGACAATACTTCAAAAAGAGAAGAAAAAAACAAAACAACAAACAATGAGCTACTTTTCTAGTATGAAAGAAATGATGTACCCAATAATACCTCCCACCCAAAAAAAATATGATAATAATCTTCGCAAAAGCATGAACAGCAAAATATCTCCCGTCTTTTCCTTCGTTGAATAAGTAAATTTTGGAAAGGACATCAAAGTATTTAGCTCATGATTCGTTGATAAGAACAAGGTTCAAGGCCAATGCGGAGGCCAGTGTTCACCAACTACGAAATGAGGTAACATTGTAAAATATACTGCTATTTCACTGGAACCTACCCACGCTCCACATCCCACACCCCCCCCCCCCCCCCC
>KN892828.1:0-15928 GCA_000934455.1 Apostichopus parvimensis | reverse complement strand
CCTCTAATCCCCCTCCCCCCCCCCCCCCCCCCCCAAAAAAAAGAAACAATGGCAACTTTACCTTTTAATCCATTCCCATTAAAAACAGCTGCCCCGAAAATTAATTTCAAGTTTGATTCAATAGAAAAAGATGTGTTGACAAGTCGTGCAAACAACTGTCAGTTTCTATAGTCTTTTACTTTCTCTGTTGCTGACAATGTAGCAAACAATCTTTCTACATCCTGTCTGCATCGTTCACCTAATGTTGTCATCTTCTCTGTAAAATGTTTGTCGAGCTAGTTCTGAGCTCATCCCACAGTGAGATGTACAGATCTGTCATGTGATTCACTACAGTATATATGTCAATATTTCATTTTCAGATCGATATGAAATTCACTTCCACAATGTTCTTTATTAATGTTAATTAACATATGTAAATATGTATTGAATTTACTATTTGGGACAATAGGTAGGTTTACATACACACTGACATATATGCATATGCATATGCATGACACATATGAATATGCATGACATATATGAATATGCATGACATATATGAATATGCATGACATATATGAATATGTATGACATATATGAATATGCATGACATATATGACTGACTGTATGACAAAAAACATCTTTGTAAAACTAAGGACAACTAATTTAGTGTCAAGGTTAAAAGTCCGAAAAACATATTTAAGTAAAACTTCACCACAACCTAATTCAAAATAAGTATAAGTGAATCTCTGGTGAAAAGTTGTTATGTTTCTGAGATTTCTTCTGAATGTGATTAATGTAAACTGCATTCAAAGTTGCAATCTGTCCATTCAGTTTTTCGTGGGTTCTTCCCCCCCCCCCCCTCCTCCTCCCTGTTTATTCTAATGTTTACCAATAAAGAAAGAATGAAGTAGTCACTAGTCACTACCACAACCTTCCAATAGCTACAAAGCTCACCTATCACTTGAATTCCTGTAAAGATTACTGGCTGCATATTTACCACATTCCAATCATCACTTTTCATATTAAGTAGTTACCTACACATACAAGTATTCTTACCTACTCTTACAACAGTGACTTACATTCATGTTGTTACTAACTTTACCATTTAGAAACAAATCTACATATATCAATAGTTATGAAACGAAAATAACACAAATATAAAAAAGAAAGTTGAATTTATTTCAGATGGAAGATGGAAGATGCTTGTCAATACTTCAAAAAGAGAAGAAAAAAAACTAAACAACAAACAATGAACTACTTTTGTAGTATGAAAGAAATGATGTACCCAATAATACCTCCCCTCCCACCCCCAAAAAAAATATGATAATAATCTTTGCAAACGCATGAACAGCAAAATATCTCCTGTCTTTTCCTTGGTTGAATCAGTAAATTTTGGAAAGGACATCAAAGTATTTAGCTCATGATTCGTTGATAAGAACAAGGTTCAAGGCCAATGCGGAGGCCAGTGTGCACCAACTACGAAATGAGGTAACATTGTAAAATATACTGCTATTTCACTGGAACCTACCCACGCTCCACACCCCACCCCCCCCCCCCCCCCCCCCCCCCCCCCCCCCCCCCCTCCTCCTTCAACTCACTTCTGTCAATTTCAAAGTACCATTTCCTAACTGAATCAGTTTATTCACTAACTCCCTTTTGCCTCCATTCTTTTTTTCCTCTGACAAAATATATCCCATAAAATGCTTCCTTTCAGTTATTTTCTGTATTGGGATGTAAATTCTTGCAAATTTTCACTTCACTACCGTACGTATGTCAAACTAGCAGTAACTGTTCTCAAAACAAGAGCAGAAGTTATTCAGCTGTTGTCTTTTTTTTTCTTTTCTTTGTGAAGTTTCAGATATTCAAAGGAAATCACATTATAAAGTTGCAATCATCCTACATTAGACAATGGATAGCAATGTAACATTAATAATACTTGGTATTAAGTCATAGTTACCAGTAATGTCTTAGACTTGTCTTATTTTTGGGCCAATGATGAGAAAAGGCAAAGTAAACAAAAAACTCCCATTTTTAGTACCCAATTATTTTGAGAAGATGGAAGAAAACTCCACATAGCTTTGTAAAATATCATGATTAAAAAAGCAATGCTAATGGTATTTTCAATGGTGATATCATTCCCCAATTGAAGGGAGGAGCGTTACTGATTACAGCCTTTGTAGTAGGGATTAACTCTGTGGCATGGCGTTAATGTAGTAACTTGACACTATTACTGGGTCAATGGCTGACTGGATAACGGTATCAATCCAAAATTCAATAGCTAACCATGGCAGGTTTTGGCATAAACAACCTTTGATTTTTAGTTTTACAATTTATTTCAAAAATTTCCATACATGATAGTCACAATGAGATGGAGATTAATTAATAAGACAATTTTGGTGATTCCAAGTTGCATTTACCCGGTTTTCCATGGTTTTCACGGTTCCAGAGCTTCTGGAGTATAGTAGTGCGCCCCTGCTATGTAATTTTTTAACCGCTTTGGTAATGGCAGCTGGTCGATATGGTCCAACCGAATGTTCTTACGAATGACGAATCGGCACATGTGCTGTAAAGAGCGAACCTTCTGAAACCGTGAGATGGCATAGAGTAGCTGTACAGGGGCAGGAGGCAAACCCGGCATTCTCGGTCTTAGAAAGTATAAAAAGCTGCCATTGTGCGAGTGTTTCATGGCCTCTTCAATAAAATCCACCACGGATGTACTGCCGTGAGAAGTTGGCTGCGACCAAAAGCTGAATTTACCTGCCATTCACGAGAAGAAATTGAAACAATGTTTTGTTTTAATTTTATGCTGACAATTGTTTCATGACTAGCTTATTATTAAATAAGAAAATATGAAAATTACATTCAATTTTTTGGTTTTTGTCCCTACTGCTTAACTACTGTATTAGAAGTCGCCACTGATGAAAAAATCTAGCAGAATATTTTCAGAGTTTCAATAGGTGAATATGCCAAATACTACATACTGTACATCAATGGATATAAGGGAAAATATGTTGGGGGACGAAAATTTGTTGTGGGACGAAAATAAGTGGAATATAAAAAACAACAGATGTCTGATTTAAAATTTCATTATTTTTGTAACCATTAACTTTGAAGGTTCATAGTGAACCTATGCACCTTTTTACTAGTGCACATTACGTGAACATTAAGTAATCTATGCAACTGCTTGCCATCTAATTTTTTCATTTACTGCTAGTTAACGGCCTTTGGCTAATACTGTAGTTACATATGTATACTGCTTGAAAGCAAGTTTTCTGTGTCTTGATGTGATACATATTTTGATGCTATTTCAAACTTATATTCCCAACTGTGTTTCGAGTTGAATATCTTAAATAGCAAACTTGCGTGTTTCATTTTAAATAAGAAAGTAAAAGTCCAATTTGATGTCCACATGTTATTTAAGACTGGTACATGGAAAAGTGTTTGGGTAGTAGAAACATTTAGAATCCAATCATAATTCACAAATTAATCAATAAAAATTGACATTAAAAAATCTCCATGGTAACATCTTACTTTAAGTCTTTACCTTAGTCTGATCCCAGTTTGAGTAACTCTTGGAAGGTTAGGAACAAGTTTTGACAAAACACAAAACGGCTGTATTCATACTAGCATTAATTAACAATTTTGATAGAATATTTCAAAATGCTTTACTTTTAGTTCTTCTTTAGAAACTAAATACAGTATATAATTCAAAAGAATTATTCAAATATCAAATTATCAAGCTTCCTTTATATATGGCTACAAACAAGGCAGCCCATTGAAGAACCTATGCTATGACGCGAGTCAGACGTGCAACGCTATATTTGCAAACGCTTTAACAAAATTCATCCAACCGTAACAGCGATAACAGCAATTGTGTGTGTGCCTACTTTGCATTTTCAACACAATACATATATATGAGTTTATATGGTACTAACTTTAGTAGGGTTTTCCTGTGGAAATTTTATATTTGGCTAACAAAAGTGGAATTTATCCAAGCATTTCAATCCTTGTATCATTTTCAAAATTAAGATGCGTAAACAGAACATTGACTGGGTGTTGAGAGTTTCATATCCGTAAAGGAAAAACCCTAGATCCAATCCGAGGTCAAACAGTCGAGTGAAAGATAAAGGAAACACAAAACATTTGACCTTGGGTCTGCAAATTCAAATATGATATCACACCTGTTTGATTCAGTTTTGAACACAGGTATAGTATGGTATATAATGTGAAAAAAGGGGAAACAAAATGTAGGAATTGAAAGCAAATTTCACCATGATACTTCTTAAGTACGGTGTATGTTCTTCTTTCGTAAGTAAAAAAAAAAATCCTTCTGATAATAACACGGTTGTAGATCAAGTCATGTGACTTTGACACCTTTTACACCAAACATAAAGGCAGTTAACTAGTGTTATTCATATCATACAAATCCAATAAGTTTGCTGCTTTTACAAATGTCCTATATCCGCATACGGTACTACTTGATACCTGTATCTGCATACAGTACTACTACGCATCAATATGTTTGTACATGTACAGCAAAATACACCCTAATTTTTATGCCAAGTCATCAAAGGTATGCACTTTCTAACTATTAAAGCCTTCATGATTTGTTCAATTCTTCACTTTTTATTCATCTGCACACAATCAACAGAATCAATTGGGTTTCCATCAAAAAAAATTTGTTTGGAAGTTTGCTGAGCTAATATTTGCAAAGAATGTAATGCCATGGATTGCGTGACATGTCTAACTTCCATAAAATATGCTTTAAAGTTAAACCTAGATCACTACATAACCAGCTGTATAAAACTTCACTCATTGATTATTGGTACATGAGGTGTATGGCGTGATGGCAGGAACAGTGTTGTGTTGTTAAAACATACTATTGTTATAGCAAACTATTGTTATAGGAGTACTTTATTAGAAATACATGATTGTAGCCAAATGAGAGTGCTACAGTATGTTTGTAAGAAGACAGGTAAGGGAGACGAGTAAAAGTGAAAGAACTGGCCTTGGTGGGAGAGCAAGAAAGGTGAGGGCACACCCCCTCCCCCCCCCCCAGAATGGGTATTGGCAAGGATAGATGGGCCTTGGCAAACAAGCCAGGACTGACCTTAGCAAACAAGCAAGAACAGGGCTTCGCTGGCAAGCCTGGCCCGGTCTTAGAGTGCAAGTGGTGGTAAAGCGAGGCAGGCCTTTGGTGGTAAAGGGACGATGGGTCTTAGTGGTCAAGCGATGACAAGACTTAGCAAGGGCACCCAAGTGTACGTGTATGAACTTTCATTGAATTTGCACAGATTTATTATACTGATGAAAAGTACCATTTGGTTTTCAATCAGGAACAGATACTTATTAAGTTATTATGTCAAAAACCTCCTTACCAGTTGGACCAAAATAGACGCGCAGTTTGTTTAGAGATTGCAACAATGTAGCGAGACTTCTCAAAGGGAAATCAACATCTTTAGCACTTCCTTAGAGTTGTGTGAAGCAAAGTTCCTTGTTGTAAGTCTTACTTCATAAGACCAGAAGGGCAGGAAATGCGTAAACTAATACATAAGTGTGATGACTCAATATCAAAATATTTACAGTTTTGTGTAGTCTGGCTTAATTCCAAGAAACTTGTGATATCCACCATGATCATATTAGTATGCTGTACAAAGCAGAAGTTCATTGTTCTTACAAAAGATGTCGTAATTTTGCTGAGTCACTAGCTATAAACCTGATCCAACTAGACTTTCAATGTTAGATTGCAAATTTCATAGTTTTTAAAAAGCTTTGTGACACGTTCAGTATTGTATCTGGCTACAGCACAATCATGGCCAATCATAGCAATTCAGCTGAAAATTTCTCCATTAATTCACACAGGAAAGCTACCACTCTCATGAAAATTTGTAATTTGATGTGGCCTCGAGGAAAAGTTATCCTAATTCAACAATGCATGATGAATACTGACATGACTATTGTCATGACATCATACACTGTGCAGCACACTTCCCACAGAATGGCATAAAGTTACTGTAGTCATCTTCAAACCAGTTTGGAATAAGATGCCAGTGCTATTTTTCATCCCTCTTGTTGTCACATTTTACTACCTCTTATTGTCACATTGTCACAAAGGGATTATGAAAAGCATCAGTAACGGTTATCACCAAAGCTTGACCTTGTGCAATGTTCAATAAACGACACTGGTGTGTTCTTACGGTACAGGGCTGCAGAAGCAGACCCGCTTCTACCAGATATACATGTTACTTTGTTCATATATTCCAGTATTAGCGATTCAAATGACTTTCCACGAACCAGAGATGATTTCACAAAAAGTTTCTTACCATGCTGGTGTTCTATTCTTGTGTGGTGAGTTGTACCACTGGCACGAAAACTAAGGCTAAGGATGTGTCTCTCGTCTGAACTGTCGCGAACCAGGAACGAGCCATCCGGTGTGTTCTCCAGTCTTGTTTCTGCATCGTCCCAGCTCATTGGACCCCAGTACCAGCCAAACTATGAAAACGGCCAGAATGAAGAAGGAAAATGAAACGTTTAAATGCATTCAAGTTCTATCCAAGGGGCAATGTGATAACAAATGGCTATTACTTAAGTTACAGTGGCCATACAATTCAATTACAACACCAAAGCTTCGACAAACACTACTAAAACATCAGGCAATGATAGTAAAAATCACAACCAATCAGTGACAATAACAAGAATTTACTGATAATTTGCTCATGTGTAACTGGAATATAATATTGATGATATTTAAAACATTACCCATTGATATAATGTCAATAATAATTAAAAAGAGCAGGTAGTTACAGGCTACAGTACAATGAGGCTCCAACACGTGACCTACAAAACAGATTAGGGAAAGGTCAGGGAAATTAGCAAGGGTTTTTTTTTTTGTTTTTTTTTAGGTTGTCCCTCCCACAACCAGGTCTTAGGGTTTGGTTGTCCGAACAGCATATTTGGTTGTCTGAAAGAAAAATGTAGCCAATAAAATACAGACCGACCAATATGATTGACCAATATGCACAATGTCGGAGAGATGTGTCGGTTTGATATTGTACATACTGTAGCACACCAGCTTTGAGCCGGTTAAACTCTTATTCTGGTGGATCATAGGCCTACCACTATGTTTGTTTTATTTTGTTTTATTTCAGTATCTGAATAGTGATGGAGGGCGACACAACACCAGTTATCAGTTTACCTATTTGGGGGTATATATAGTTGCAATGCAATCTGAACTTGATGTAAACAACCCAGTCATCCACCAGTCAACTAGCAAAGCCGAATATTGGTTGTTCGAACAGAATTTTGGGTGTCGGACTAACATTAAAAATCTGCCCCGGGGGATGTACATATTTTAAGACGCAACTTTTCCTTGTTGAAATGACCTGTTTACATGCAAGGAGTGTCAAACATAGATACCCCTACATACCCCTACACACATCTCCAGACATGTATGCATATATATGTACATGCTAGCCATCATTATTGCAAAGGTTACTGGCTTCCATCAAAACCAAAAGTATTCATTCCAAAAATATATGCCTTTTGTGTTTTGTATTGCTAGGTTATAATGACTGCCTTCCAGTTGACTTGTAATCACAGCATGTCTATATTGAATGTTAATAAACCAGTGACTGCACTCCTGTTTAAAGCAACACTCACAGTTAGTTTCCAAATTACCAATATGATCGATCATAATTGTGAGAAAACAAACAAACAAACAAAAATATTTATCCATTTCCACTCTAAAAGAATTAACAAAATTTTCTTTACTATTATCAACTGGTCTTGATTGCTTTTTACTAATTAATTGTCACTAATTATTTTGTTAACTTTGTGACAGCTGATGCACATGGCAAAAATGTTCATTTGATGTCAGTATAATACTTAAATGGTGATAAGCATTATTCTTGTAAGCCGAGTTAAATCATGCAGTCGACTATAAGGTTTAAGACAGTACATGTGATGCTACAAGGATTATGAGAGCAAAACCATCTGTGACATTAGTTTTAACATAACTACTTTTAGAGTAATAAAACAGTCTGCCAACAAATATGTTCTGTAGGTATTTTCCCTTGTGACGACATACAAAAGCTATGACATTTCATCGAACATTCAGTTCATACATCACACAATGGAATAAGTTTAAAGCAATTGATATCTAATTTATGAAATCCAACTATCAAATTGTGTTTGAAAGATACCACTGTAGTCTCTCCTTGGCTTATCATACCAAATCATTAAGTTTGATGCACAGTACACCTGCACTGCAGGTGTACACACACACAGTACAGTACACCTGCACAGTACAGTACTACACAGTACAGTACACCTGCACAGTACAGTACTACACAGTACAGTACACCTGCACAGTACAGTACTACACAGTACAGTACACCTGCACCGTATAGTACTACACAGTACAGTACATCTGCACAGTACAGTACTACACAGTACAGTACACCTGCACAGTACAGTACTACACAGTACAGTACACCTGCACAGTACAGTACTACACAGTACACCTGCTCTGATATCGAGGATTATTTTAGAGCATATCATCCCCTTTAATTTAGTCCTCAATCTGTGAACTCTTTCTTTTGAATGCGTTTTTAAAGAGTAGCAATTATCTTAACCATTGGACAAAGTTCTGTTTACACACTGCAGAAGGGAGCTAGGATACTCATTCAGCTTGAATGCCTCTGTGAAGGTCTTAAAGCAGCTTTCCCAAATTGTTCTGACCACATTTAATACCGACATGCCATTTCCCATGTGGGTACACAAACTATTGAGGCACATATGAGCCACGTACGCAATGTGGGTTGCAAGAAATTGTTGGTGGGTTGCAGGACTTTTTCCAAATGTCTGAAAGTTTATCTACAGTTTTTGGAGCTTTTCAACATCAATCAATCCAGGGACTTTTTTAATCAAGTCCACAGTTCAAGCTATAGTTTTCAAGCAACAATTCTGAGAGTTGGGGGTCTGGTGAATGGTAGCCCTGTCCTCTTAGAAGATCCTGGGTCATGGGACTTAAAACTTTGTGGACCGCTGGTGTAGTTTCACTGGTAGGATTTGTCAAGTTTCTTTCCAAAAGTTTCGAAAATTTAAATTTAAATTTGCTTGGTATATTCATATATATATACTATGCTGAAAAGTATAAGTCTGAATTATAAAATGTTGAGGACTGTATCAAATTAATTCCTAGATGCTTTCATTTCATGAAAAAGGATCTATTAATACTTATTAATGGCAAGATTAAATTGAGCAGAACTCCTTAGGTTTGAAAAAAAAATTACTGACTAAGCACAACAAACTGCTTCTAGAGGGTAAATACTGTAGTTGCAACTATTGTACTACATACAGCCATGCAAGAACACGAGCACAAAATGTGTTTGCTGAGTGAGCAAAAAAAGTATCGAAAGATTATGGTTGAAAACACTAGTTCAATTGAACAGTATTTAGTAGTTGCATTTATATATATATATATATTCGCCATTTCGGGCACTGATCGTGTTTATCCCATGCCTTAAAAGGACGGAACTGCTTGCAGGAACGGCAGTTGTCCATCCTCCAAATTATCCCGAAAATTTTCCGAGAAGTCAAAGAAAACTCGAAGCTGTGAAACTAAGAATAGAAAACAGCACGGAAACCTAAAGAAATTCGTATGTAGAACAGTACGAAAGAACTAAACAAGGCAGTTACTTGACTGTAAAAGTGTGGTAACGTACACGACTGCTGTACGTGAAAGTAAACAAACGCTAGGACTACGCTACACTAATGTGCGGGCCTAGCCACGCTTCATGAACAACGTTCACGAGGCAACCAAAAAACGTTCGAAAATCACGAAAAATGAAACGTTTAATAGACAAAAAGCAGTTCAAACGTGCAGGACGTTGAACAATTGAAATAGAAATACAAAAACAACGATAATAGTACACAAAGTGATTGAAATCTTAAGCTTGGTTAAGAGCAATGAAAGAGCGATACTTGCGCTGAAGGCTGGCAATTACGGAAGGGAGATGGCTACACACACATACAGACAATTGCCAGATGCTAGAGCGAGGTTAATACGGTAATGCATAGGTTATATGAGGTGAGGGAGTACGCGCTGTGAATTTAGTTGTTGCATTTATATATATATATTTATATTCGTTTTGTATCCACAGACATTAATGGACCTGAGGCAACAATTATACAAATTATACACTGTTCTACAGAAATATCCTTTGTTTTTGTCAACCCCTGAAACTTAAGTACAATAGTTTAATTTGGCCTAGTCTAGAGCCCTAGTCTAGAGGCCTAGACTAGAGGCCTAGCTTTCTTGCCTGCAGGCCCAGGCACTTTAATACTAACAAGACTAGCCTAGGTTTTATAGTATGTATGAATTTCTTTACCTTTAGAGGGACTGGCAATATTTGCTAATAATTTAAGAGAGAACTAAATTGTGTCCAGCAAATTTTACCTTTCCAGAAGCATCAAGAGACCAAGGTCCTACCAGTAGTAGCATCCAAAAACCATGTGGTTCTTACATAACATTGAGCAAGCATGTGAAGCTTATACATTAAACAAGTAGAAATTTGCCACACCTAAAATGTTGAATATTCAACAGGTCAAATGCATCTATGTTAATTCTAGGGACCAAATTAAAATATGAATGAAAACATTCATAAGAAAGTCAAAGGACCACTACATATTCACTCATACTAATGAGGACCTCCATGAGGACCTCATTCAATTAAAATTAATTTCTGACTAAAACAAAAGACAGGGAATGGCATGATTACAATAGTTCAGAAAACTGACTAAACTCTAGATGCTGCTTTTAAGTAATGAATGAATACAATTATATGAACTTTTATGCTACCAGGGAGGGAAATTTAATTAGCATGCATAAAATTACGTTAATTACAATTTAATACATGGTGAAGCTAGACAATATGGTCAGTGAGCAGAGAGCCTGAAGCAGTCTCATGAACTATATAGCTGATCAATCCACCGTTTTACTTACATCACTTATTTTGCGAAGGCTGCTAGCAAACTCCCCTCTGGCTTTCAAAATCTTCTGAACTTCTAATTCTTTTTCCAACTCCTTAGGAGATTTGATTGGTACTGTGCAAGAAATAAGGAAACAGAGCAAGAAATTGCACATTAAATAACTTGTATATATCAATGATGACACAATTTAACTTTACACAAAGATACCATACAGCATACAGGTAACAACCTATTTAGAAGTAATGAAATGCTTTTAACAGACAATCTCATATCTGTTCCTCTAACCGACCACACCCACCTACCCTACCTACCACCACCCCTCGGTCCCCTTCATCCCAACCCCTTGTGACTCGTTTAGCTTCAATTAGTGAACTTTTGTGTCATCTGCTTTGGATAAGGAATGTACACAACTGATGATGAATAGTACAGTATCAGACATGCAACCATACGTTTAAAGGGTGTGAAGAGTCGCGCACAAAGAAACGTCTGATGCTGGTAATCTGACCTAGTTTCGAATGAGGTGTAACAGAAGTGTTAGACACCCCCTTCGATCCCAGAAAATACACACACAGCTTGCTACCGTCGGTAATTAGACACTAGTGTACAGTCAATAAATACAGCTACGGTCAATACCCACAACACAGTGTACATAGCAGTGCTGGACATCCCAGGTCTAGATAAAAGATAACAAGGTATCACGTTTCATTACTGTCTGCTTTTTGTAGCGACAAGAACAAAACTTCACTTGAAAGCAACGGAAAGTTAACTTTTTCAGAGCATGGCACGCGGTTTGGGGCGAGTCTTCAATGCCTTTAACTGTTTGATATGGGTGTTAATGTACAGTGTATACCTCCTTCCTGTGTTGTAATGTGGGAATTTTGGGCAAAGAGCAAAACTGCTGAATATTATTGACTTGTAGAAATAAACATGATTAACATATTGACAACTGCAATCTTGCTTTCAGAACAATGGCTCCGTCTGTTACTAATAGATTAACACGGAGGAATCAAAATGATAGTTACTGAAATACTGAACTGAACCACTTGTCATCAAATAATGGATTTCAAGGACGCACAGTTTGATGTTTATATTAATGTGTTACAAACATGTGAATACCCTACGGTAGGACTTTAACCCCAAAGTAACTATTTAACCTGCATATATTTAACATTATATCAAACAAGTGCTTTCACTAATTATCCAGATAATATTTTTATTTAAATAAACCTTTATACCTGGACAAAATGCTCTCTATTGATCACAAACAGCACTGAGCAACGTATGGTGGGGAATCAAGTCGAATTCCTTCAAAGAATAAGGGGTCACAAAGATGGAAAAGTGCAGGTTTTGAAGATTTTAAGAGGAATGAGATAAAAGAGGAGAGAATGAAATGTTATAATATTCCAACCAATTATCACAGTTACACTTAATTGTATTGGATATGTCCTATTGAAAGTTCACTTTCCATGATTAAACAAAAAAAACACTTCCCACATATAAATCCTTCACAAAGAAAACACTTCCTTGGATATTTCCTTTAACCAGTATAATCGGGTCTGAGTGTTTGTTTCTTCATTTTTTTTCCCCTCTCCTATAGGGTTCTTGATGGGGACTTAAGTGTCCCTCCTGATCCTTTTTTCTACTAAACTAAACTACTGTAAACTAAGGGTGTGGATAAGTGGGTGATCATTCAGTAAACGTCATGAATATTCAGATATTCTACATTTCTACTACATCCCTCTAAGACTCAACTGCTTCAACTAGCTGCATGAACATCGCTAATAGACAACTCAGACCGATGCCAGTTTCATTATTTCATTTTTATAAATCTCCTTCGGGTTAACCTTGCAATGTGGTTCTCAATATATGCAAGTAATAGAGAAACTTTGTGACATATTTAGTCTTTGTGTTACAGTATTCAGTATTAATAATCAAGGCACCCATATTCAATGCAATGTGTACCCACATGATTACAGTACCCACAATAATAAATGCAATACATTAATAGGTTATCACAGAACCCGGGCATCTTCTACTGGTAGTGCATATTTGTTGTCTCTATCTAGTGAGATAAACTATATGAGAAGGAAGTCTTTCTAGTGTCTACAATGTCATACTGTAGACATTGTCTGGATACCGGGTTAATTACTTGCTAATTAAAATAAGCGCAGCTAGCCAACAGTTTTGTATAGAGCAAAAGAAGGGAAAATTGCCAAATTCTCTCTCCCTTCCCTTACCTTCCCCAATATTCTCACTGCTTCTACTTCTGCTAAATTTCTACATAATTATGTTCTACTCCTGTACATCCATCCCATCTCCCCCCTCTTACCCCCCCCCCATTTCTTTCTCTACTGTATCTTATGCTACAGTAGTAACAGTACTATCATATATCTTAGCCTGCCTAGGAAAAGAGACGGTCCCTAGCCAAAGTTGTTTGTTTTCATTCTTCTCCTCCATTGTTATTGTCAGGATGTAAACAAAACGTGTTAGCAGTTTCGTGACAATTTTCCATCCAACTTTAAACTGTGTTAAACTTGAGAGTTGCATGTTTAATTATATCAGTGCTGTTAAATCAAATAAACCAAATTTCACAGACTTTTTTCAACAGAGTCATCACGTGCGCAGACACAGAAGCCATTACCTTGCAAAATTTACAAGAAAAAACAGTTTCATATCCTATTTGTGGCATAAAAGTGAAAGCATCTTTATGTGAGGAAGTTCACATGATATACAGTAAATTGTATATAAATTTTATTAGTTTCGAATATGCTGTAACAAATGAAAAATGTAATCATAGAACATCTGAAGCAATGTGCTCTCTGTGCAAACAATTACTTGTTCTTGGAGCACAACACTCAATCGATATTAAGTAGTTCTGTGAGGTCACAACAAGGAAGACAACTATACTGTTACTTCATTAGGTCAATAGCATACATGTCCTCTAACTTACAGTCACTTTGGAAAATAGCATTTTATGGAAATATTTTCAGAGAAACTGACCAGACCTGTACTACTTTAAATAGGCATCGTTACTGTACAGTACAGATATGTACAGGATACAAATCAAAGGTGATGGGCGTGAATAAAGTAGAGCAGAAAGTCCAAAGATCACGCACTTGTCCAGGAAAGTATTAATTAGTTGGACAAACTTTACAGCTTTATAGCCTGCTGGCACCTAAGGGATGTTGGGCTGCTTTGACCTTTGACTATTATAGTTCAGCAATGCACTTAATACATGCAGCGAGCAAATAATGACTTTCTGTCATTAAATTATGAATATGCATAAATATATATGAATATACATAATCACCAATCAAAGCCATTGGTCCATAATGCTTGGCTGACGTCCTTGGTAACTGCAACCGCAGCACCAATGGTATGTTCTTAATCTTACGTGTAGAAAAGAATCCAAAAATGTACCCAAATTAAAGTAAAATGCTGCCTTAACACAACCCTAGAAGTAAACCAATATATGAAACCAGTTTTTGGTCCGACATAATTTTACCAAACTTTACAAACTAATTACTCAAATCTAAAATTGGCATTGATCAAACTAAGATGCCTTCCTAGATTTTGTCCCTAAAATGCCTTTTAATATTAAAGCAAGCACTTGGTTGATTTCATTCTGTTGTTGGCATTTTTGCCCCTGGAAACACATGCTCTTAAAATCAAATGTAAAAAGCAATTGAAAATTTACAAAAATTTGTAACTTTTACAACACGAAAACAAGTATGAACTTACTTTCTATGAGATCATTAGATCTTTACTGCAGCTATTTGGGGTAGAGTTTTATCTTATCTAAACAAGACATTTTTTGGGAGGGGGGGGGGTGTTTATAAACTTTGTAGTAGATACTCCTTAAAACTTGTTGACTTTTCATTTGCAGTAAATTAAATAGCTTTAGTAAAGCCAATGAACTAGTACATCATCATATACACTTGAAACATACTGAAAAGTTAAAACACTATAAGAGAAGCACTTGTTGGCTTTCTCAAAAGTTCAAATGTGAAAGACTGCAACTAACAAATTAATGGCAACTGCTTTATGGTACAGTATCACCATAGTGCCCAACCTCTGGCATGCAGAAATTGCTAAATGCAACGTATTTCTGCCCATGGATGAAGTCTAACGCACTGAACACAGGTCTCCAAGATTATAATCAGATATTCAGGAGGGTCAAATTTAAACAAATAAAATGTCCCATGATAAAGTTAAAGAGTTTTGATTGGGTAGCATTAGCAATGACAGAAAGTGTGATCACAGGTGAACAAAACTGACCACCATTTTGCCTTTCTAGCTGATTTGGAAACAAAACTATGGCTGTTAGGGATAAATCAGCTTTTGCCTACAAAATCTGCTAGAATTTCACTCATTTTTCAAATTATGCAAAGAAGCAGATCTACAGTACCATACTCAATGCATTTTTTCTCACTGAAAATGTTGTGTAAGTATTGTCATGCCAATGATGCCAGGCCCCCCCCCCCCCCCAATGCGGCCTATATCGATCCCATCCAACCCCAGAAACAGCAGGAGGTTGATGCTGGTAGATTTATCATTTGGTCAAGAGCTGACAACTATGAAAGCAGTGAAAAAGGCATCCATGAATCATATTATTAAAATCAGTTAGGCTAGAAAGTTGATAATTACAATGCATGAAAAATAGACTTCCTTGTGTTAGTCAATTACACACTTGGATAGGTCCCACTTGAGCATGTTACATTTCTGTTTCATTCCTAGATTTTCATCATCAAAATAAAAAGCTATTTAAGGAATAGGGGGTTGAGCAAGGATCAAGAATAAAGGTTTTGACCCTCAAAAGTTTGGGGACCTCTGGTCTAATTAAATACTTTTCAATGTTTGGGATTAATAAACTAGGAATGAAAGCATCCAGGAGAGTCCATTTCAAAATGTCCACTAAAAACTGTTTCTATTACTTTTTAGGCCTATTGACTTT
>KN892823.1:12012-25724 GCA_000934455.1 Apostichopus parvimensis | reverse complement strand
AATCAGCTTGACTTCAAATTGAAAAGAATAAAAGTAGACAATTTTAATTCTCTTTTTCTTTTCTTTTCTGGTTTTGTTTTTACTTCTTTGTATTTGCCTTATACTGTCATGAGAAGAGTCCGGGGTCGTAATAATATGGATAGAATCAACAACAATTTCCCTCATTTCATGCCCATTTGGTGAAATAATCTAAGAGCTGGGACATGTCCTAGTGTGGTCATTTTCAATCCTAGTTGGATTGATGCAGGTTTGGTTAAAGTCAACCAAAATACAAAAGCATGAGTATGGGGATCTCTTGCCGACCGACTTCCACTGTACCTGTCTAGCAAATCTAACATCTGTGTAAACATCTGCCTCTTTTTAAGTCTTAGACCACAAATGTTTAATAAAGTTCATCGTTACTGCACTCATGTAATGGACTGAATTGAATATCTGTATTATAGTAAAATCTTTCAAAAAACCAAACAGATATGCAACAGAGTTTAAATTGGTCACAGCGCCATCAGCATTTTTATTCAGCATTGTGGGATGTTTATCTTTCCTTGAAAGTGCGATATTGTCTGGCACGTGACTGGTCCTTTTTTTTTCTTTTTTCTTTTTGTAAGGGTTGTCACTTTAAGAGGTGCTTTCAGTTCTTCGTTTTTATTAAGTAAACTCCCAAGGTGAAATTTTACATTGCTGTGACGTCAATTTTACTCACCGTTGGTAGGTATTACGTAAGTTATTACGTGTGCTACCAGCGACAGTTTGTACCAATCATATGTAACTAGTATGCGCTGACTCATTTTAAAACATTGCTTAGTATGGATCAATTCTGTATTAATGCGTTTTCATGTTAATCAATGGACAACTATATTTAAGTCTACTCCCCATGAATCTAAACCGAGTCATACCCTGGGCAGTATAGGGCCACTCCAAGCTACAAACCCCACTGAACTGTTGCAATATAGGCGTGGGTATGGAACGCCGTTTTAACATTTATTCAATGATTACAGATATCTCTAATTCCTTTTCGCATATCTCTAATTCATTTTCAGATATCTCTTATTCATATCATTGATATCTCGAATACATATTTTGCATATCTTTATTGCAAATTTGTTTATCTTGAATTCCTTTCTTGATATCTCGAATTCAATTTCGGATATCTCGAGTTCAATTCGAGATATCTTAAATAATGTTTCCTTTCTTAAAATATCTTTAATTTATTTCTTGATATCTTAAAATCAATTTGAGATATCTTAAATCAAATTAAAGATATCGAAAATGCAATTTTTAATATCTCAAATCGAATTTTAAGATATCTTCAATAATTAAAGATATCTTCAAGTTAATTCGAGATTTCTGAAATTAATTGCAGATATCTCAAATTAAATTGAAGATATCTGTAATGTTTAAATATATGTTTTTAACATGACGTTCCACACGTGCGCATTACAGAGGACATTAGAGAGGTGAAAGTCATTGGTATGACATTATGAATGATGCGATTATGGTATTCCATTACATTGTGTATACACTGGAAAATGAGATACCAATATGCTAAGCTGCTAAGTCAGAACCTAAATGGGAACGTAGAAATACCGACCATTGTGTGTTTCTACGAATTCTAATGGCGGAAGATATAACTTTATAGGGCGCCGTTATCAACATTTTTCAACCAGAAAGAACTAAAGGAGCCCATGTAACTGTTAATTACATTAGTGTCATTAGTGTTAACGGGTGACATTTAGACAGAACATTATATCTTAATATTTCGTGGTTCAAGCATGAATTTAAAAAAAAAATGGCTTGAATTTATTTTATAGCTACTCCGGATGGCAAAGATATCCAGCTATAGGCTATTAGGAAAGTTTACTAACTTTTTTGGAAGGCTCCTTTAAGTAGGAAATTCTACGATACCGGTATGTATTAACTTATAAAAATATCATTAAAAGTTACTTAAAAGCACTAAACATGGACTGGTCCGAAATTGTGTTATAATTTACTAAAAATGGCCACGATTCTTTAATACACGTATTATACACTTAACTAGATTAATGTTTTTTGGCGGTTTTGAACAACAATTACCATGGTATTTATAGCTTTGAGAAACTTTGTGTCCAAAATCTTGTTATAGATTCATAATTTGGACAACATATGTATTTCGGTATACCAATCAAGCAATAATTTCTTGTTTTCATCTCATTGCATCACTTTTAATCAAACGAATATGTAATAAGTTTGTTTTTCATTACCTTTATAACTCAAAATCCACCTTGTGGCAATTTGTGTCCCTGTTCAAGAACGGCGATGAACAGGCCAGTCATTCTCAATGCATGTAGTGATATACCTCCTCAACTCCAATTTATACCAACGCGAAGATAATATAAAATTTAAATGAGCTACTTTTATTTTAGTTTCAAATACCTACGAGGAACAATATCTTTTGATTAAAATTTGGGTCAGAAAAAGAAAGTAGCAAAGAAAGATGCAAAAATCAAATTTAAAACAAGCGATTACTTCAAAATGTCAAACACGAATTTTATAATCCATTTTTGAATTGTAAGTGGTATAACTTGCTACAGGGCGTATTCATATTTTATACTGTCTACAAATACAAAATTAGCATTTTTCATTTCCTAGTTTACCGAACCGTCAACCTTCTGCCAACTGTGTAATGAGTATTTCGCGCAGCTTGCGGAATTGGCGAATGGCCCATAGTCAACCTGATTATTCGAAGAAAGATTTCATCACGTTAGGCTAGTAGGCCTATACCAGTACATCTAGGCTTAGGCACCTATTAAAGTTTAAAAATATGGCATATAATATCTATGCTTGACGATTGACACCTTATCAGGAGTGTACTTTCTGCACTTTGTTCTTGACTATAGCAAACAAACTGCAAACATTCGTAATCAACCATGATTGATATGTGTGACTTAAACGTGTATAATGCAAACAAGGAAAGAGGTGAAAGGTATCCAACATTTAAACTTGGAAATGCCCGTTACCAACTCATCCCCAACCTACCCAACCCAACCTCGAGAATGTTCAAACAGAAATTTAATCAACGAGTTACATCAAATGGATTATGAAACTATAAATCTACTCGCCAAAACGCAAAATTCACTCGCCACTATGACTGCTGTTCAAATCTCCATGGTACAGATCTACAACATCAATACTTTTCTATGAAAAAATGTTATAGGCACTTAGTCAGATTCATGGTGCTACGTAATTGCACATTTAATAAATTATGTTTCTGTGCAGCATAAAATTTAAACTTTTTTTCCACCAAAAGTAAGTGATGAACAAAAAAAAACATGACAGAGAATCGTAAATAAGCAGCTAGGCCTATACTGTAGTGTCTCAAACAAATACAAATAAAACATCTGCAAACATTCCTATGAAGATAGCTTGGCTTCTGATACATAACTTTGAACAGCTATTCGATTAGCGCGAGTCGTACATTTTCCCATTTATTTATCTTGTCTTTTAGCTGCAGTTTGGTGTGCGAAAAAAATCAATATTACTCCATTACACTGCCTAAATCAAAGCGATCTATTACGCAATGAAAATCTAAGGTTGAAAGAGCATCTATCTTCCACTCTCACTGGTGTTGTGAGTGAAAATCTTTGCAAAAATTCCTAGCAGCAAGAACAGCAAACTTGTCTCAAAACTCCTTAAAGGGTGTGAAGACTCGCGCACAAAGAAACGTCTCATGCCGGTAATCTGACCTAGTTTCGTAACAGAAGTGTTAGACACCACCATTGATCCCAGAAAATACACACACAGCTTGCTACCGTCGGTAATTAGACACTAGTGTAGTCAATACATACAGCTACGGTCAGTACCCACAACACAGTGAACATAGCAGCGTGGACATCTCAGGTCTAGATAAAAGGTAAAAAGGTATCACGTTTCATTACTGTCTGCATTTTGTAGCGACAAGAAGAAAACGTCATTTGCAAGCAACGGAAAGTTAACTTTTTCAGAGTGTGGCACGCGGTTTAGGGCGAGTCTTCAATGCCTTTAAATTGTTGTATATTTTGCGAATTATGACTAATGCCAAGTAAGAAATAACTTAAGAGATGTTTTTTGCCACCTTAAGTGTATTGGTATTCTGACACGAAACAATTTTTCCTTCATGCTTTTGTGTTAACGAACGAACCCAATTTTACATAAAGGACCGTTGTACGTACAAGAAGTATATGAAACTTTATTCACACGCATGTACGGAGTGCTGATCAAAAAGCGACACAGTTAATTCAATCCCATTTCCGTCGCTGGTTTGCTGATACTATCTACGGATGCCCATAATCTAATTTCCAATTGCCAACAACCTGTCCTATTCTTACGATGCGTAACCCACATGTTATTTAATAGGCTGGTCGGTTGGAGATACGGTAGATTATGAAACAAGGTTTCCACAATTTGATCTCTGGTGACTCCAAATGACCTTTGACCTCCACAAAAAACAATAGCTTCTTTAACTTAAATGCCTTCCTCCTTCACACGAAAATACGAGATTGATCAAAGCTTCCCGTCCTGAGATATCGTGTTTGCAAGTTTTCACAATTTGACCCCTGGTCACCCCAAATGAAATGACCTTTGACCTCCTCTTCAAACAATAGGCTTCCTCTACTCAATGTTGCTGTAAAATCTAGATAAACCTAGATTATTTTAATTTTTTTTAAAACACTTTAACATTTACATTAATAAAGTTAAGTACATTGAACAATTTTCTTGAGAGTTTTAGCACAAATCATCGAACGGGATTCGAATTTCATTTGAAAATAATATTAATGAATCGTATTTAACCACAGAAAACGTAAAATATAAGATATATAAAGTTACCATCGTTGGAAAAAAAGCATCCTTTGTCACTTTTAGTTGTTTAACTCTATCCACTGCCTCGGCAATCAGGACATCCCTTTTCTCGTCAGGTTTGTACCCTTTCATTTTTGTTTATGCTTGTCTACGTAATGACTTCTTGCGTAGTCGCATAAGTCAAGTAGGTAAAAATTTTTTGCTTAATTTTTCCTAAAGTATTTAAACCGTAATCATTAACCGACGAGTTCCCAAATGGCATTTTCCTAGTTGCCAATCTTAGGGTTACTCTTGAGTCATTCCAAAATGGCATTCCCAGTGGCATTCCCAATGGCATTCCCAGTGGCATTCCCAGTGGCATTCCCATTGGCATTCCCAGTGGCATTCCAGGTGGCATTCCCAGTGGCATTCCTGGGCATACCGACATTGCTTAATACATACTACTAACGAGTTAATAGTTCGGATAATGTTTGGAAAGATTGTCTTAAAGTGAGGAGGCGCCCAGACTCCTTTTCGCCGTAAGATGTCTTAAAACAATGGAACAATAAGCATCATGATCTATTGACACTTCAGAGACATTGTTGATCGATGTTTAGTAGCGTCTCAGAGGCTTATCTATAATCATTTGTGAGAATTAGGACGAATCATGGAATGAAATCTGATTGTTTACTTGTATAGCTAATGAAGTTATCCGAAAACAAGCTGGATGCCTTGGTGATTTCTTGTGTTGCCATATTCTGCACATAATCAATTTAATGGACTGAAATTTTGCCGAAACAACATGGGGAAGCTAGAAATGGGCCTATTTGCAGACGTTGTTGACACGAGAATCCGTATCAACTACAAAGATTTTTTCAATGTAGTTGGGAACTTTATAGCCATCAACATCAACATTTTGATGAGAAAGGTTTCGCAACGAATGCTTTGGATCAGACAACACTTCGGTCTTATCCTCGTTCAATTGTAACTATAGCCGCTTGTAGTTCAGGCTTTAACATAAGCATACGGCACTATTTCACACCGTAGAAACAATCATCAAATTTGTTGACTGATGTTAATGGTAAACATGTCTACCTTGACATTGAAAATTGTATACTAAGAATGCGTTTTGAGAGGATAATATACGGGGAACATAGACGATGATAATGGGGCGCGTGTGGGGTGTTTGTTCTTATAATAATACATTAGGAAGGATGGCGCGTGCCAGACCGTAAACTTTAGTGAACTGATGTAATATGAGGGAAATTGGATAACCCCTTAACGAGTATATAATATAGTATCCAATATGCGTATAGGCTCCTAAAACTACCGTTCCGTTGCTACATTCATTTTGTCAACAAGTCTTTAAAACCAGAATGTACAGTGCGTTGACCGACGCTTGTCGGTAAAATACCGTATACTCATTCGTGTAATTGTTGTACTGCTTCGGTTGCAATGAAGTATACCGGTACGTTTGTTCTCATCATAGAGCCTCTTACTCAAGAATAATGGACAATGCTTACATGCGTTAATACAAGGCAAATTCAGCAACGTGATAAATGGTCGCACAGTTTCGACGGGGTTCAGAGAGATAAGGCATCACGTTTCCAATATAGTTGACCTGCGCCGCCGCATCAGACCCTTGATCTTGACCCTGAAGCTCTCAATCACACAACTTGAGTTTGTTTGAAGTTGAGTTTTGTTTTAAATTAACTTTGGGAACAATTGACTTTTCCCCGCAATCGTATGGCGAACTAAGTGTGTCGAATTACGCGCTTAACAAACAACGGAAGTAGAAAGTCACCATCGACTCCGAGGGTCAACTCCAGGCTGAGATTAACCTCGAGCTGGAGTGTAATCCTAGTCTATAGTAGATTCTGCTGAATCTACTCACCGACGCGAATGAGTCTCCCTACATAAAAATATAAACTTGATGCTACGGCTGTTATTTTTGTCCTCCCCTTGCTACATATACGCTTCTGAGGCCAGCGGATCACTGGAGGAACGAATCACACACAGGCGCAATCACACGAACGAATCGCTCATAGCGTGATGAATAGTAAGGATCGACCCAGCGCATTTAGCAAAGAAAATTTGGCCGATACGCCTTAAGAAAGGCTAAGTCAATAGCGGAATCCAAATCGAAGGGTCTGACCAGCGTTTACTCTAAACAGATCGGACCGCTGCAGAGCCAGGGATTCGACACTGCCCCTGTTCTTAAGTGTGCCATACCAAACGTTACCACAACAAAAGGAGGACACGATGCGCCGCGTGTTGTGGATCCAGGTACGAGCTGCCTTCAGCCGATAATTGACCATCGTTTTTAAGGTTCTCCTCGGAGCCCGGGCCCCTGGAGATATCACCGGCCTAGTTATGCCAACACTGCCACTTTCCATAAGCGAGGAAGAGGAGGCATGTATAGATTTAATTCTGCAAACCAAAAAAACAGAATTCAGATACCAAAATAATTTTTTCAACAGGCCGCATGTCTACAAGTCCGCATGTTTACTTGTAACAAGTATATCAACAGCCTTCACTTTTTTTAATCACACTCTCCTGACATTCAATATAAAAAATAGGTATATTTTCATTAGATTTGGTATGTGATATTTTTTTATACCATTTTGTTATTGTTTGTTCAAATATTATAAGACGCATAGTTTTATTAATTTGGAACGATTGTAAATTGTATAACGAAATATGGTTAAACATAGTCTTTTATGCAGTTTTAGCAGTTTTTTGTGTTGATTTAAAAACAATAACAATGTCGATTATTTACGGTACTTAAATCCACGGACAATATTGGTCATTACATAGACTATTCCATTCCATTGTAAAAAGTGATGAAAAACGTTGAAAATTTATATTTTTCAGTTGTTGTCAAGGTGACGAATTGTTATCGAATTCATTAATGACCCGCTCCTTTGTCTATACTCAATATTAAAAGAGTCCATTTACAAACACTAATTTGTCGAAAAAGGCATCTTCATGAACTGCGGATTATGTGAATGAGCATTATAAAGAAAGATAGATATTTAACACATTTTTTGTTAATTTCATTTCCCCGTTGAAGGTTTAAATCAACATTCCGAAACGTTGCAAGGAATCTAATTATACATCGTGCCGTATACCCGCAACCTTATGTTACTTCGCTCTTGTTTTTTTTAAGTTATTTTTTATTATCATTCCATCAAGTATCCAAACAATGTACAGTTCATAATAACATATACTTTATGACCATTAGTCAATATTATCCACAACAACCAATAAATCATTAAACTTCAAATAAAGATTTCCAGTTATGCCATCTGATATCAAAAGCATTTTGCTTACAATTAGTTTGATACATAAACTTTTCTTGTAGATAAAAAATTCTTTAGATCAATTTTACCATAGCTAAAGGAAGGTTTCTCTTTTTTTAACCTTACTTTTGTAAACACAAAATTTCAGAACCAGAAGGATGTTATTAAACACATAGTCTTTGTACAAATAATTTCCAAACAGAACAAGCTCTTTACCAACTGCAATATTGATATTCAATTTGATTTGAACCCAGTTTTGAAAATCCCTCCATACTTTCTGGGTGTAGCCGCATTCCCAAAATAAATGTATTAAACTCTCATCTGCCACACCACAAAAAGTGCACAATGAATCATTGGTTTTGCCAATTTTAACCATGAGAGTATGTTTTATATATATATATAATATATATAATATTGTCCCTAAAATTCTGTTAAGAAGACGAAATTGGAACCAACGAAGCTTCACCTCAGAAGTACATTTCCAGTTGTATGAGCACACCTTATACCAGTCTACTTCAGAAAAAAGTGGGGACAAGAGCATGTTCCATTTGTGAATACATTTATATTGGACCTTAGTATTATTTGTAAATAAAATATTATAAAACCCTTTACACCCTTTTGGATCCATAAGAACAGTTTTTATATGAAAGAGAATTATTTCTCTGGCCTAAAAGACCAGAAAAGGATTTCTCTATTGCCTTTTAATACCATGCAAGTGAAGAAAATTTGTTCTCACATCATATTTTGTATAAATCTCATCAGCATATAAGAACTCGCCCTTAGAGTTTATCAGATCATTAACATAAAATATACCATGCCTTTGCCAATCTTTATACAAAATGCATATATTACCCACCCTAATTTTTTCATTGTGCCAAATACTGGAACTAAAAAAACATCATGAATATTTTGGGGGTTGAGCGAAACGGTGAAATCCTTCCAGGCTGAAAAAAAAAACACTTTTCCAAAAGGTATTTTTACTTTCTTTAATAACGCTATCCCAATAAGTACCAGAAGAGTAATCAAGATTACAATTAGGAGTATTAACTTTATATAAATTATACACCTTACTGTCAATGTTGTATTTAAGCAATCTACGAATCCAAGTAATCTTAGGTGCCTTCTCGAAAGGTTCAAATTGAATCATGCCAGCACCACCTTTTGTAACGGGAAGGGCCATTTTATTTCTACTGATCCTATCAACTTTACCTCCCCATACAAAGTTATAAAACTTGAAATTAACTCTCCTTGATAATTTCTTTACTTGGTGTTGGAAGTGAAAGAACGAGATGGTTCAAGTTTGGCAACAAAAGGGATTTAACCACAACTATTCTACCTAAAGCTGTCAGAAACCTCTTTGACCAGTGGTGAATTTGTTAATCCGAATCCGTATACCCGCAACCTTATGTTAATTTCGCTCTTGTGACTATAATTGCGTATACTCGAGTATGCTTTTACTATAAACCATTACCAATTCTTCCCGCAACCGTTCAACATTGCCGGGTACATCTCTCTACATTTCACTATCGCCGATTGAAGGTCGAAAAGAACAAGTTCAGCTATGTCTAACCTTACCACCGGTTTCGATCTGGTTACTGATAGTATTACCATAGAGGACCCCCTATCTCAGATGTCGGAGATCTTTAATAGTACCACAAAGGGCCCCCTATCTCAGGTACCGGAGGTACAGGATAGCGGGGGGATAGAAGCACTCAATTGGGATGACGCTACGTGGATATTAACAAGCGCTTTCATCATCTTCACGATGCAATCTGGTTTCGGACTCTTGGAATCAGGAAGTGTTTCCTCTAAAAATGAGGTCAACATTATGATCAAAAATACGGTGGACGTCTTGTTTGGAGGGCTCAGTTATTGGATGTTTGGGTTCGGTTTTAGCATTTGGATCGATGGAGAATCGAATCAGTTTTCAGGCGTCAGTAACTTCTTTTTGGACGCCGCTGTCGACCATAGTCATAGCGGGCAAATCTTCTCCCTCTTCTTCTTCCAGACGTCTTTCGCTACTACTGCTACAACTATCGTCAGTGGGTCAATGGCGGAAAGAACAAAGCTAGAGGCTTATGTCATCTTCTCCATGTTGAATACATTTGTTTACTGTTTCCCAGCTCATTGGCTTTGGAGGAGTGAAGAGAATTGGTTTTACCAGATGGGAGCAATAGACCTCGCGGGTGAGTAATCTTGTCAATTTTATTTTGTAGTATGTATATGTATCAAGTATTAATGTTAAAAAGAGTATTCAATTGTTATAATGACTTGATATATGAAGTATCAAGTTATGACTTCTTATATTGTTGAGATAAAATAATTTAAATAATTTTTTAAAAAATTGTTTTTGTTTTAAAGATTGGTCATCGGGCCAGTTTCTATTTGTTTATTTTTATTTGCCGTTTGTTGTTGTCCTTCTTAACGATCACTTTACTTTAGAACTCAATGTCTTGTCAATATTTTTTTTAAACAATTTTTACAAGAAAAATTATCAAAGTTGACAAAAAGACTTCCTTGGAGTTCAAGACCATCCATTTTATTCAGAGAAATTGAGGAACATTGTTCAATTCGTATTGTTCAATTCGCAAATTGAAAGGATAATTTAGACGGAAACTTTATTTTGACAGATGGAAAGAGAAACATATTCCAATCGTCCTAGTGACATTTTGCAATCAATTCCTATATGTACCGTTCTCGAGATAACAACAATAAAAGTTGACTCGTTTTGCAGTACAAGTGAATTGGAAGCAAACATAGTGTGATATCCTAGAAGCACACTAACATATTTATTTGATGTTTTGCTTCAATATTTAATGAACGCTCCTCCCCCTCCCCCACCACCTCCACTCCCCGTCTGTACCCCAGGCCTCTAGTATTTATGATCACAATCGCTGCTATGTACACTGTGTTGTGGGTAATGACCGTAGCTGCATGTATTGACTGTACACTAGTGTCTAATTACCGACGGTAGCAAGCTGTGTGTGTATTTTCTGGGATCGGTGGTGGTGTCTAACACTTCTGTTACACCTCATTCGAAACTAGGTCAGATTACCGGCATCAGACGTCTCTTTGTGCGCGAGTCTTCACTCCCTTTAAATGTGCAGTATATATGCTACCGTATATAGTACTGTTAAGTGTTGTTACGTTTCAGCATTACAGATCGAGCAGCAACAAACTGTTTGGGTTTTTTTCTGAATAAAAACATTCGGCATGCATACAAACTTATAAGTGTCTCACAATTCCGTGTATTATGTACATTTATTTATTTAGTTTAGGAATTTCTTACAATCTGGAAAGTCGATTGGGCACTTCATTGCCTTACGTTAAGACTTTACGTAAAATCTTCAATTTGCTGGAAGCGACAAGCCGGAAGTGGTTTTCTATGTATTCATTTCTGTGGTTATTGTCGGCGCTGGCTGACGTGATACACGCTATAATACAAAAGCACAGTACGAACAATAAGGAATGTAAGCTCTATTCTATTGCCAATGAGCCGATTTTCAGATGGGTGCACTTAAATACACAGTTACGTAACAGAGTGCATTGCAAAAAAGATCAAGTGTCTTAATTATCTTGTGCTGATAGTATGCAGCATGCACTTAAAATTGTTGAAATTGTATATTCAATTGGAGTGTGTGACTAAATAACATTAGCAAATAAATTAATGGTTTTAACTTTTACATTAATATTGTCCTGTACATAATTCCATTGCTAACTGTAGCTGATACTTTACTGGGTGTTGCTTGAAATATCTGACATGTCTCCATTTATCTTTGAGGAGAGGACAAACTACAACATATGCTGCAAAATTTTTCAAAAGAAAAAGCCTTGTGCTTCGTTATCTGAAGGGTGTTATGAAGGCCACGCTGATAAGAAGTTATCAAGCAATGCTGGCATGGATTTTACTATCATTTTAAATTTGCTTGTATTATTCTAAGCGTTAATTAAACAACGCTCAATGGTGTTCAAAACCATGAACCCACCCTCCCCTCCACCAACCAGTGGTTGGATACATTCTTGTTACTTTTATCTGGATCCTTATAATATGGTAAAGGCCACAATTGATCATAGGCTACCATCAATATTTCATAGCTTTTCAGTGAAGCGCAAAGTATTAAAACATTCATGATTTGATTAACACAGTGTTTTTTTCAGGTTGCTATTGTGGCCTAAACTTGTGTTCCTTTACATTTGTAAAACTGATATTGGCATGTATTGCGAATATGTCGGTCGTTCGTTATAACTGTTGACATATACTTTATGAATTATTCAAATCCATAGCTAAGTTCAACCTGTTAATTGTTGGTAACAGTTCCGCGAAAATAAATCTTGACGATAAAAAAATCAACGCGCCTGTGCAGAAGTACGGAGCGCCGTCTGCTTCGCAACATTAGAACCTATTACATAACTGACGTGCACAAAAGTACCGTCTTGGTACAACCAGGAAGAGAAGTACTCTGACATTACTGCACTCATGGAAATACTTCCAACAACACATACAGACATAATATACGTTGCACACCCATATATATTCATGTAACCGAAATAAGCTGTTACGTGATAACTGTCGATAGCTCTCCAAACCACAGACATGATAATAAAAGTACATGTCCAGTGATGATAATAAAGTGCATGATGGCAATTCACGCTGATCATATCAAAATACACGATGATACACGATGATAATCATAAATATACACGTTGATCATATCAAATCAAAACACATGATGGTATCGAACTACACGATGATAGGATCAAAAGACAGGATGATAGTATCAAACTGCACGATGATAATTTCAAATACACGTTGAAAATGTTACTTGTGGTCCTTTTCAGCGTTCCGCAAAAAGTTATCAGATTTATTGATATGCGACAACCGATTCACACAGAGATTACTGTAGCTACCGTAAATCTTAAAAACTTTGTACCACAGTAAAAACTGGATTGTGCTTACAAATTTGATAAATTCGGTAGCATGTGCTATTAGGTTTACAGTAAGAACTAAGGATATGTGTAATCCCAACAAATGCATCAAACTGGATTTGTTGGGATTATACATATCCTCAGTTCTTACTGTAATCCCAGTAGCACATGCAACCTACTTATAGCACGATCCAGTGTTTACTTTGGTACAAATCGTAAAGATGTGCATGAGTTACTGTATTCTCTGTGTGTATCGGGTGTCTGAAATGATGATCAAGACTGATAATAATATGAAAAATAAAACATAAAGTAGGAAGATTACATAAAAGATGTAACCCTTATGATATAAAATTACAACATGATTATTCAAAACATACACAGTGACACAGTTTTGTTACATCATTTTGTCATAAATTCATGAAGCCAACCCTTGACTATTTCTAGGGTCCGAAAATGCCTCTATGATCCTTAAAACTGAGTTGTGGACCTTGTGTGATGTATATTATACCGTGGTAGGACAATTACCCCCCGGACAATTACCCCCCGGACGATTACCCTCTGGACAACTACCGCCCGGACAACAACCCCCTGGACAACTACCTCCCGGGCAGTCACCCCCCGGTCAATTACCCCCCGGACAACTACCCCCGTGGACAATTACCCCCGTGGACAATCACCCCCCCGGACAATTAC
>KN892822.1:8796-21735 GCA_000934455.1 Apostichopus parvimensis | reverse complement strand
AGACCATCTACTCACTAAGGGCTACCCACATACTAAGTTTGAAATTCCAAAAACTTTTACTACTTGAGATATTGTGCTTACAAGGTTTTCAGACTATGACCTCTGTTGACCTCAAATGACCTTTGAACTCCATGAAAAACAATAGGAATAATCATCTTACTAAGGGCTACCCACATACCAAGTTTGAAGTTCATCCAACTTTAACTTCTTGAGATACCGTGTTTACAAGCAAAGCGTCACATACACACACACACACACAAATACACACATACATACAAACGCCATCACCATCGCATAGATTCCTTTCGGCCTTCGGCAAGGAATCAAAAATCACAAGAAATATGGTAAATGCCTGAAATAAGAATCTTTCAAAATATCAACACCTACTGTAGGCCTAAAACAAAACGCTTCATACCTAAGATACGTAAAGACTAGAAGAACTGACTTCACACATGGGGATTACAGGGCAGAACTTGTTTTTATTAGTAACTACAGTACTGGTCAGCCCCATTACCAGTTGAAAGCACTGGCTCCTAAACACAATGTTTTAAGTGTTTGTACAATACATTAGACTAATCATGCACCTGGGTAATCCTACCATAAAGTGGAAAACTGTCAGTGATAATGTCACTAAGGAACAAAACAAGTTACTATTCTACTTCTACATAACATTTTAAGACTTCTATATCATCCCATCATCAGTGGGTCAGTACTAAAAGTCTAAAATATCTCTTTGCTCCCAATTTCCCATCAATACTCAAGTATTCCCCACTACATGGCTTTTTGTTATGTATATTTTCCCATGGAAGAAGGTAAGAACACATAACAGGGCAACTTTTTAAGGATTTTTCTGGTTCTCTCTCAGACAACCAGGTCGTACATTTTAGTACAATCCCGAACAGCAAATTTTGTTACCCGAAACAAAAAGTAGCAAACCAGGAAAAATGACCAATATGCACACTGTAGGAGAGATGCGTACAGTAGGTTGTTTTGAATAGAACACCAGCTTTAGGCCAGTAAACCTCCCCTTCATGTGGATCATACTGTAGGCATTCCACTATATTTGTTTTATTTCAGTATCTCCACACTGATGGAAGGGTGATTATCAATTTATCTTTTTGAGGGTGCTATTTACTTATCATGCAATCTGTAGTCAATGACTCACTCTGCCAGACAATCTACAAAGCTGATTTTGGTCATCCAAACAGAAAATCAGCCATCTCATTAAATATTGGCAATTTATGACCAGATATGTTTTGAGAATTTCTTGAAAAAAAGTTTACTGTCTGTCCTCTGTAGATTCCCAATATTTATGGCAAGTTTTAATTCAAGGGAGGACAGGATGGAGGGGTGAGCGGGACAGCATTCTACACAGATGATGGTATTCAATAATTACGTAAGGGCTCGACAATACTGATGTCGCTGATGGCTTTTGCCTGGAGTGCCCTTCTTGCTGTTCCTTAAAATGACCCTATCAATGGCAGAAAATACTGGGGACCAACCCTTTATTTCAATATTTAAATGTACTCATACAGGTTAAGTGCTGCCAGTGCCTCTGAAATTGCTAGCCCTGCTTCAGCTATACAACCTTAGTGCAAAAAAATATATTATTTACACAGATCTATCCATTTTTCACTACATGCAACACACCCCATGAAATGTTGTTTTCTCATCCAAACAGGTGCAATAAGGAAGTAATTCATCTGTTTAGTTTTGTACCACATGCAAGTTGCATATAAAGTGGGAACCAAAAATGGCAACAATACATTTCACCTTACTGAATATAAAGTGGAAACCAAAAATGGCAACAATAAAGTTCACCTTACATGCAAATTTATTTGGATGTAAATCTAGGCTACAGTAGGAGTTGATATTACATTGTTGTCCTTTGTTGCACTTTGGTTGTTTTACGAAGTTAACTTTCCTAGAACTGTTTAAGTAATTTATTGATTGGTTTAATTTGTATTAACTTAATTTCTGATCTTGCTTGGGATACTTTATTCCTTGCTTTACTCTCTATGTATCTTATATTTGTACTTCTTAAGATTTTACTATAGTCCCATGTCAAGTGCTTTGAGATACTCTTTGAGGTAAAGCAATAAATAAATATAAATATTGTTTTTATTATTATTATCACTAGTTATGACCATGTCAAGGTATATAATTCTTGGCCTTAGAAAAAGGCATACTTAATTTTTTTTACCTTGAGATTATCATGGGGACAATGACATGACATACAAGTTTCCAACAAACAGCATCATCATCAACTGTGCTAAAGCTGAGAAGAGAGGGAGCTGTATGTGCTGTGTAATCAGAGCAGTATATTTATAATAAATATACGGCTCTGTGTATAATCCCCTAAGAGGTGTATCTATCTAGAGCATTATACATATATAGTTTCATTGGATGACAACTTGATAGCCTAAAATATTAGTGCTAAATGGAATAACAAAGCCAAAACTTTCAAAGGAACATCATAGTGAATTAAAGATGATAGGCAAGATATGTGATTTCATATACATGTTTGATAAAAATGGATAGTGCATTACTTATGGTTGTCAATACATGTGCAACCTAAATGTTAAGGCAAAGAATATGAATGGAATTGATAAGTGAAGGGCACCAATATATGACCTATTTTCTGAAATGGCAAATACAATACAATTAAAACTGAGCAATAGAATAATCAGCTTGGTGTTAACAATTTGAGTCAAGTGAAAGTTTGCAGACAACACTGACATGAAACCTACTCATCTCACTATCTTTGTGAAGAAACAAAGGATACAAACATGTTGGAAAAAGCTAAGGACCCTTAAAAGTGACAACCAAAAGTTACTAGATAGTAATGATGGTTAACACGTAGCTTTGCAACAAACTGAGAGACTTGCTAATAAATTCAAATGATGCTTATGTAATATTGCCAGGGTATAATCATTAACTGTTACAATGTGAAAAGTTCACAGTTATATGTACAGGATGTATAGTCAGTATTGCGAAGTTCGGAACACTGCGAAGTTCGGACACCCCTAAGAAATACACGATTTCACCATGACAACCTACAGGAAGAGCCAAATTTCACCAAAAAGTACAAAGCTACAGTTATTTTCTCTCCAAAATGACCCGTTTGCAAGTAAGTACTTACATATTTGTCAATAAAATGACGGAGATATATGAAGTCTGTTATAATTACTGAAAGAGCAACTGCGCCACCAATTTTATCACCAGCGCCACACTGTGGGACCGAGTGTCCGAACTTCGCAATACTCTAGCAAAGAAATACCAGTTCCACAATCACGAAGAATCTTCTTGGAATACAGCGTGAAAACAGTTTGCAGGAAAGAAAGTTTGGCCGTGTATCCTAATATAACACACTTCTCCCACCATATCAAGTATATTTTCAGGTGATTTATACCAGAAGATATAGTTTTGGGGTGTTTTAAGGCTTAGGTGTCCGAACTTCGAAGTGTCCATGCTACAAGATGTTATTTGTATGACACTTTTGACAACTTTTGCTTAAAATTAGCGCCTTATAAGTGTTTGGTATTGTTATTTATTGGTATAACAAGTTCATATTATCCTAGGTCCCAAGATGACCCAAAGCTTATCCTCAGAAGTTTGGCAATGGCAGACTTAACATTAGACCTACCCTAACAAGTAACATTACTTCTATAGGCAAGATGGCAAATTAGGAGATGAAAATTATAATGTCCATAGCTCATAAGTAACACAAACCGTAACTTTTCCAAATTGCTTGGTTTTTCTTTGCAAAACATACTGACAATGTAGCCTGACTTGGTGCATACCTACAATGCATGCATTTTCATGATGGTTAGCCTTTAGTTAGGGCCCTAGCCTAACTCGAGTCAAGCTACAGCAAAAACTAACTTACTTAGCCTAGCCTAGGCCCTAACTGCAATGAAATAACTGCAAAGCATCCACTACTCAATAGCATAGGCCTAGCTTAAGCTAGGTGTCAATGCAAATGCATTGGATGTAAAGGCATAGGCTAAGGAGTACATGTTCATAATAGTGCTACTGGGGGCATGCAAAGTTGGAATAACTTAGTTACTATGGTACATCTTGGTCCAACTTAGGCTAGGCCTAATTGAGCTAGGCCTAACGTCAAAAGTAACACACGTAGCTAGTAACACCGTTGTTCCCTGTAACAGCCTAACGTCTGAGTTACACATCGGTGCGTGAAGGAAAGGTACAGATCCTAACAAATAATATATTATACTACTTTCTTCATCAATATATTGTATTAAAATGATTATTTTCTAGGGCACTTACAAATATTGTTTATTGCAGATACCAGCAGATCATTTAGGATGAAGTTCACTTCATTAACTTTCACATATCGTGAGACCAATTCTGGAAAATCTGTCTGGGTCGCCTATCTGGAACTTGTCCCGTTGTTCCATGTAAATTCGCGGCAATACATTATGTAGAAATATCGTAGTACAATGTGTGCTATGCATTGCTATGTATATGCATTCAGCACAAATCTTACTACCATCGTTAACTTGAGGGTGTGGAATTTGTTATTGTTAGAGCGTCCTCTGTATTTGGCCATATGGCTCTGAGATGTCTTACGTCTCCTAAAAAGAATGCCTCTTTTCTCAACTTTGTCAATTGTTTGATGCTTTGCATATTTTATAAAAGTTAATCAAAAATTTGGACAGAGGATAAATGTATAATTGAAAGCAATGTAGACCAAAATATGAGTCAAAATGATTTTCGTTTGGTGGCAATTGATGAATATTGAAGTACAGACGTTCTTTCGCAGAGTTTCGCTTGGGATTGTTATAAAAACTAACAGTCCTTTTGACAGAATCGAACAAACATATGACTAACACGTGGCACAATATGTATCTTTTCTTTGGATAACAACTCGAATACATCTAACGTGTACCTAAACATAGTCGATATTTTCTTTAGTCACATCTATTTGTAACTAACGTGAAACTTTTAGCTGAAGCCAAGCTAGAGAATGATGCTTTTTCAGCTGACATAAAACTGAACTACAGGATACCGGTACTCATACGATTCATTTTCATTTTTCACGCCTATAGTGTTCAACCAGTGGCCTCAACAGACTTTTTATTTGGGGGGCATAGGGGGGCACAACAGTCCTATGGGGGGGGGCGGGCACCTTCTTTTGGGGTTTTTTCGACACTATTTTGTTTGGCTCGATTGCGAAATCGGCCTGATTAATATGCATGCTATTATTCAAAAATATGCAAATGCCTTTTTGTACGCTTCGTATGCAAATTTTTACGATTTCTACTTTGTACGGAAACGGCATAAACTTGTACGTTTCCTAAAGGGGGTCCTTTCCCTCATTGTGAATGATACCGAACCTTTTTGGCTAGGCCTATTATGAATAACGGACCCTTTGTTCCATTATGAATATGGAACCTATTTCCTCCTATTATGAATAACGAACCTTTATGTCTATTATGGATTACGAACCCTTCGTCCTTTTATGAATAACGAGCCCTTTTCACCATTATGAATATCGAACCCTTTTACCAATTAAGAACAGGCGAACCTTTTTTTTTTTCATTATGAATAACGAATCTTATGAACCATGAACCTTTTTGCTCATTATGAATAGCGAACCTTATGAACAATGAACCTTATGGATTATGACCCTTATGAACAATGAACCTTATGAATATAGAACCTTATGAATATCGGGCTGTCACCGACTCAATGACACCAGACCAGTAAAAATATCTGATTCTGGGTTAGGCATAGGGAATATAAACAGCATCAACTTGGTTAATTGTTTGTATACTGATGATGTGCACAATATAATTAACTTGTGCAAGTTGGCTTTCTATCGTGATACAGTATTGACGCTATTGAAAGAGGTAGCCTGTCACTGATATGATTATTTTTTTAATGTTTTTATGATATCGCTAGTAATTTCAAAAGAGAAAATGCTAAGATGCAATTTACAAGGCCTGGGAAGTTTTCTTGTACGCTTCGCGCCAACCCATGGTGGCGCTACGCTTAGATAGTTTGCAATGCCGTATCTACGGCTATGAAAATTTTTCTACATTTTCCCCCCCCCCCCCCCCCCCCCTTGGCAAATTCCTGGCTACGCGCCTGCTGATATTGTCTCGATCAGGGTAATCTTACAAGGGCTAAGGGAGCAATGCACAATATGCATGCATTACAATCAAGTTCAGATATTCCTAGCTGCAGAGCCGTATATAGAGAAATATACGGCTCTAAATATACGGCTCTGCTAGCTCTATTATGTATACCCCCCTCAATCGTGATCAACTTTGTCCCTACTGACAAGGAGGTCGTTAGTTTACTTCAGATTTCACTATGTCAGCCTATATCATACACATGTTACAGCCAGGGATGCATCTGGTTATTGGGATTTCTGTTACTGGATTTAAAGGTATTGTGTAGGAACACGAATACAACAGGAGCAGAGTTGACGGATAAAAAATACCCAACTTAGCAATTTCATCACGTTTTAATTCACAATTTACGAGTGTCTAATTGTCTGCTTTGAGAAATGCAATTGCACACATGCAGCAGAGGTGAATTAAAGGTCATCAGCATATTGCGCCCAAATTATACGCTGGATATTGTGAAGTAATGATATATCACGCAAGATTAAAAAGTTTAACAAGCATTTTACTGCCATGCACCTGTACATAATCTGTCTGGTAATTTTCATAGGCTACGTGTCTGGAAATAGTGTGAATGGTCAGAACCTCCAGAAAAGCAGTTTTGAAAGAATTGAACAAGCTTTTAACATGCTAGATTAGTTGCCCCTTGAATACACGCCAGCCAATTTTCGACAACGACACCCCCCCCCCCCCTTACCACTTTTCAAATTCAGAACACTTTTCAAGTTCGAAAACGCAACAGATCTATAGCTAGTGCCAATATATGTGTCATGAAAAATCGATTCAAGCGTTAATTAAACTTACATCCCCCCTCTGACGATTAAATTATCACGTGAACAGAAAACAACAACATTCAATTTGGTGGTGCCCCTCATACCACGAAGATCGGCTACGCGCCTGTGTAGGCCTAATGTGTATAAATGTGGAGAATCACAGACACCCACGGGAAGGTCATTTCGGTGTTTAAGGCTACCGGTAACCGGTGATTAGGATCGGAAGTGTAGGCTACATCCATGAAAGAAAAAAAGAAAAACCCAGCAAATGACACCTGAAACATATTGATACATACCTCCTAATAATGGATCAAAAATCGCATGTGCATATCTGAGTTTGGCTTTCAGACACTGTTAGATTGCAAACTGATTTTCTTAGAATATTAGAACATTCTTCACATTTTCACAACTAATGAACGGTACCGTAGTTGTTGACAAGATTTCGCGTGGTCAATCACCAAATTCCGCAGGCGTGCAAAATTTATTATCACCTGATCATCAAAAAACAATTGGTTCTTGCGCACTTGCTTCACAAACGCACTTTGCGCCAGCTTTTCGTATTACTCCGTACTTCTGCACAGGCGTTCACTTGTGTTTGGTACACGCGAATCATATCCTCTTGATCGATCCTAGCAATAACAGTCAGAAACCGTGAAGTATATTTTCATCAATCATAACTTGTTTATAATGGATTCGCTCTGACACAGAGGAACCTCCGCGGGAAGGATATTGTAAAGAGTCGGCGAAGCCTTGCATTACATTCTTCTTAAATTTGCATTGTCCAGGCTAATATTGAAGTTTGTTTGTGACTCTAAAGTTGCCCATATTTTCTTTTCGCACCGAGTTTACTTAGCAGTTAACAAAATATGGGACAGTTTCGCACAGACTTCAAACTAACTTTTGCGTGACGGTACGCAGAAATTGATAGCCTTCTATAGAAGGGCAGTCATAGACTAGCTTGATCTAGGCCTCCTAGATGTGTTTGGTTTAGTCATATACCTTATTCGGAATGAAACTTATTAAAATATCACATATCAGTTTGAAAAACTGATTTAACCGACTAGGTAGTTTGTGATTAAGTTGGGACAGGACGGTCATAATGCGAAGAAGACGATTCTGGTTTTGGCTTGGATGTACTTTTCTATGCACTTTTACATTTCTCCTTTTTAACGTGGGACAAACGTCTCAGACGGTAAGTGATTAAATTTTTTACTGAATGTTAGCTTCATTTTTAGTTGGAAGGGGAAATGAGTGGCAACATATTTCAGCAAGGCTAGCATTTATATAAATGAAAAAGCAAAATCATGAATCTAATGTTCGTTTTGCATAGGACTTGGTGGTGGTCCGGATTAGAACAATAGGACTGTGCTAACGTTTATTCACACTATGATGTTCCGACTCAATTCAACCACGAACTTAATCTAGTTTACGTCAAAGTTACGACTTTATTTACTACCTAGGCTACATAGCCAAGGCAAGGCTAGGCTAGGTTGAGAGCATCTGTGATCATCCCCAGGTTAGTCCAGACCTAGGCTATAATTTGCTAATGTCTGTTAACTATCTGTCCAAAAATCATCTTCAAACAACAAAGTGTCTATAACTTCTAAGGATCATTCCAACACTGATTAACCTTGAAACTTTCAAAAGCTGCTACTATTTAATGTTAAGCATTGTTTCTTTGGTAAACAAACTTGTGTTGGCTTGTTGTTTTGTTTGTGTGTTAGAGAAAATCCACTGACTTTCAATGATGTATTACGCCTCTAGCGTTTAAAAAGTAATAAATTAATAATTTTGAATTTTGACTCGATTTTTCAGCCATTTGTATTGGTCACCAACATGTTTAAATTTAATCTTATAGTTACACATGAGGTTATTGATTTCATCATTGGCAACAGTTAACCAAATTTATTAATAATCATTATGCCATATCTGCAAGATTTGTAAGCAGATTAGACATACATAATGTGATTTGAGACTGCTATAAACTCTTAATCTTCGTGTTGTTTTCATTTTGATCTGAAATGGAGTTCTCCTGCAGTGCACTATATGTGCATTATTCATTTACCTTGATGTTAATAAAATAAGACCTTTTTAGTACTAGCTAGCAGGTAAATTAAGAAAGGAGTACAATAATATAGCAAGTTAGGTGGCAAGTAGAGTCTACCAAAGATCCTTGAACTTACTTGGCTAGTACCTTACTAGAGATGTGGATAAAGTTGAGTTGAGTTTACTAATTTCAAAGGGCTAGGAAGCCAACTGAAGTTTATTTGAAACCCCATCACCCAACCCCCCCCCCCCTTCACCGGCAGGTAATGGATCATGACGATCAATCCATGAATAACTAATGGCAGGTATCAATTACAGTGATGTCACAACTTCATTATTGCCCTTTGGGTAACCGACCACAAATGTTTCCTTAAAACTTGAAAACCCTGGGAGATTATCCTGCATGGCTAAATGTAACTTAAATTTGTTTCAATTCCGCTCTTAAAAAATGTACTGAAATCAACTAAAACTGTCAACCATGAATTTGAAAAACTTGCAACAAATATATATATGTATGGTAATTACTACTTCGGTTCATGGAGATGTATTTATCCGATATGAAGAATTCATCACATTAAGACCAACTGTATAGACCTGAAGACTACATTAACATCATCAAGCAGTATTTTTCTTCTGTGTCGTACATCATTGATTATTTAACATTTTCCAGTAAATTAAATGCAATTATATTGACCAAATTGTCAATTTCTCACGGTAATAGCAGAACCACATTAGAGTATCTTTGCCTATTAAGAATGTGAATATTGAGGAAGGTAGCTGTCACTCTTTACCGAGTATCTGCTACCTGATCACAAAATTCCAAGTCCTGTATCGAATTTTTATGAGGTACTATTGCAGTATTGCTTCCACTGTATATATATAGCGTTATAGATTGGTGCATAGTTATTGGATACATACTGTAAATACTGTGGTGTTTATTTCTAATCAGTCAGCTATCTATACAAAAATCAATTGACCAGTTTTAAGATACTGTGATCAAAGGTCAAAGTCATCGTTTCTATAATAAACACCAGGATCTGAACTTCAAAATGGACTGGTTAATTAGATTTTGGTCAGAAATAATTGTTCAATGGGTGCCACAAAGCAGATCGCTGTTTATAGTCAAACTTGCCTTGACCCCTTTGATGGTCTAGTATTTAGCAATTACAATCATTTCCTGTTTTGGAACTATATCAGCAAGATATATTGACGCAATGAATATAATCACTCAGGTGAAACACCAATTATATTGGTCATTGAACTAAGGTAGAAATATCTAGGGTAAGGTGCATGATAATTCAAAATTGGTCCATGTAAGACCCTGTATGGATTGGCGCCTGAAATTGAAAGGCAATTGAGGTCACCATTTTTTGGGTAACCCACATCCATAGTTATGTTAAGATCTGTATTCACACATGACAATTTTCTTTTCAATAAAGTGGATTTTGATAGATATATTGAAGATCATTTAGTAATGAGATTGCATACATAGTAATGAGATTGCATACGTACATTGCATGTATGCATCATGTCATGCAAATTCATGTTCAATTTTTGTACAGTGATTAAAATTAAAAGGAATTAGTGTGGGTCATAAGTTGAATGGATTCCTTAATTATAACTCACAAAGTGGCTTTAATTTAAAGTCCAAACTATCTAGTATTGGGTTTGTAACAGTATATTAGATTTGACTTTGCAATTTTACTTCATTTGTGTCATACCTGATAGATTTTGTAAATTTTCCAGAAGTTGGCAACCATGGAGCCATATTGATAAAGCTGTTTCTAATAGGAGATATGATGAGAAAACCTGATGTGGATTCATTATTTCTTTAAAAATAAAAAAAAATAAAAAAACATGCAATTATCTTGATTGTTTGCCATTCTTGTTCATTACATGTTTATACAAAAGGAATAATTAAGAAGTTCATTATCATTTACATCTTAAGTATATTAATATGCATGCAAGATAATCAAGAGATGGTATCCACAGGTTGTCATAATTGCCCCCAAAATATGCACAGGTTAGTGCTCATTAAACTTGCTGAAGGTTATCAAAAGTACTTGTTGTGAAGGTTCTGACCTTCTAACTTATTCCCAGACATTGAGAAGTGTTAAAGTAGACACTTAAAGATACTTTTAATGTGTTAAAAAATATACTACTAGGGTCGCAGGCAATAAAAGTGAATGAAGTTTGGAACTTGAGCATGAGTAACAGTTATTTGATGTACTAGCATACTTGGGCTAATATTGTTAACCATAAAGCATAATATACGCACTTGTCTGTTGAGTGGTTAACCCAAAATTTGCAGAGGACTAAATTTGCGATATATGGCATGTCCCGTCCTCTGTGCGGAAAAATTAAGGAAAGTGAATAGAAATTGTTTAGTTTTGATGCTTAACATGTTAATTACAGTTGAAAAGTATTTCCTCAAACACATTGTCTGCTGCAAAAGTAGTTGAAGTCTGAGTCCTATAAAAACTTTAAAAATTTGTTAAAGTAAAATAACATAACCCAGTATAGAAGTTGATCCAGTGCTGTACCACCACCACTACTTGGAAAATTACAATAGAGAAAAGTGTCATATACCAAGTTCTAGCTTCTGGCAAATTTCCACCTTTTCCATTTTATGATGTTGACTTAACAAGGTTAGACATTTTATCATTTAAGAATGGGGTCACATGTACCAGTGGATTAGCCTACTACCTATTGGGAGTGTGCATCGAGAATGTAAACAGAGACACAATCGTGGCCATAATAGTGCCCTGCTTCACAAACCACCTGCTGAACAGATTTCACACCATAGTAAATTGCTATATTGTCATCTAATAGAATTTTGCACTATGGAAATGTCACATGTATTTATGATAAGTTATCCATTGATGATTGTCAATGTTCAGTGCATTAAGTCCTGCACAATTCTTCGTCAGAAAAGTTGATGAAACTTGTTCTTCGTACCCCAAAGTCACAAAGGCAATAATTCAATGGCACTGGGTGCCATTTACCGTTACATATATGTGCCTACTGGTACATAGTGGATCAAAGAGGGAAGCAAACTTGAACTTATTGTGTAATTTTGTCAAGTATGCATGCAATTTCATGTTAATTATGTCAAGTATGTAAGGGTTCATAGGTCAATACCTGTTGACAATATGCTCCTATAGGTTCCCAACTCTACAAGCTCTTAACCACATGAACCTTTCCCTCCATAGAATCCTTATCCTTATTAACATTTCGGATTCTAAGAGGAAGTTATCCAATACAGTGGCGTAGGAAGGTACTTTTAAGTAGGGGGGCTGAAGACTGATGGCCGGCCTGGGGGAGGGGTCTAAGGGGTGGGGGAGGGGTTTGCATTTTCAGGTGGCCTCAGATGCAATTTGGTGCAATATAGCACACTTCAACACCCACTCCATTTTGTAAATAATTTTGCATTTTCACCTGGCCTTAGATGCAATTTGGTGCTCCAAATGAGATTATTTTCTGCCAAAATGTTCTGAGTAAAATGACGAATGTTGTTATCATTTATTGAGAAATGAAAAAGGGGTTTTCTGACTTGCGAAGCGGGGGGCGGAATGATACTTCCGCCCCCTATATTTTTCACTGGGGGGCTGGCGCCTACCAGCCCCCATGGTTCCTACGCCCTTGATCCAATAGCAAAAAGAGGAAAATCTGTTGAAGAAAAGAGAGTATGTGAAGGTATACACTGTATACTGTGTGCAGCAGTTGTTGGAAGATACTTGTTGTAAATGCAATAACCGTAGTCCCATAGACCCATAGGCGTAGGAGGCGGGGGGGCTGGGGGGCTGCAGCCCCCCCAACCGAAAATGTTTGTGAAAATATGGGAAATATGCTGAGAATTTTTCGGGCACTTACTGAAAGAAAAATAATGCAATGTGTTTTTCAATGGTTAAACTGATATTATTATTATCATTATTATTGTAACGACTTCCCCAATAATTGTAACC